>CM062344.1:55701752-55751752 GCA_031216105.1 Dalbergia cultrata
GAGACTTAGTGTAATTACGCTTGGCACCATCTATTTTTCTAAAATTATCATTAATCTTTCTTGAGTTTCAATGAAATTACATTGACCTCTGTAACGAAGGAGTATAGGAGGTTACTTGGGGAGATGATAACTTCACGATCAAGCTTTCTCCTTTCCTAGGTTGGACTTGATGCAAATTGAGACGGGAGGTGGGGTACCTACAAGGACTCTACCAAGGGTGGACTCTACAGAGGGTATCAGTGTGGGTTTGAAGTTGTAGTGTGTGGTAGAGATTCAATGCGTACCTGTTTAACGTTTGAAAACCCTTTAAGTAGGAGGTTGGGCACCAGTTACCACTACCCCTGTTTCTCAACGTGTAGTTAGTGGGCTAATATATGAAGCATAGTGGGTGATCGTGGGATCATAGTTTTAAAACTCGGACCGGTGATTGACTCGATTGAGGTACTAGGTCACTGGTTCAACCAGTGGGTCACTGGTCGAACCGGATTTACTTAAATAAATATAGAAATTGAGGTAACTAACTAACTAAGAGTGTAATATATATATTTCATGGCATAATATATAACAAGAGAGCAGCTGGCCCAGTGGTTGGGGCGCCGCACATCTGCCTTGCATCTTTGGGTTCGATCCCCTTGCATTGGTTTTGGAATTTATTCTGAATTTCCAATGCAGGGCGCCTGAGAGCACGGGCGACAGTACCCATGATCAACTCCAATGCATGTGGTCAACTCTGGTTCGCTCAACCGGTTCGACTCCTGCCTGCCTGGATCGAGGCCGGAAGTCATATTAACCACCCCAATTTGGAAGTCGTGGGCAACATGAGGGGCATGATTCTTTCTATGTTACGACCTTGGTCCCTTGCTGGACCTTGGTGTCTTTTGTGGGCTGGCCCAATAAGTCAGATGTGGTCACGGCCCATATTGAGATGTCGTAACAATGCCCCCAACTCGATATTTGATCATGCATGGTCAAGTGTTGAGTTCAAAAGGTCTCCTTTGAAGTCCGTATTTGATATGAACTTGCGTCGCACTCTTTTCGGGGTTGCCTCCTTGGTGCCTAATTTCAAGTGTGCATGTGTATAGAATTCCAATCTATGGGGTAATTTATCTTATTCTTTGCGCCGCTCGACATTTCTCTGATGTTTTTCCAGGCCGGGTCACGTCAATAGTCACGTCGTTTCGTGACTTTACAACACGTGTCCCAAAGTGTGCTTCTTGAGGTGCTGCAATAAATGTTGAAGGGATGCTTTGACTTGGATGCCCCCGATCGGTAAGACGAAATGACCTATGTATCCTTGGGGATTTTCCTTTTCTTCCCACATCGTTTTGCTTTCTCGCGTTTTCTTCAAACATTCTTCTTCCTTTTGTAGGGTCTTCATTTTGCTCTTATTTGCCATTTCTACTGCACGCCTTGGTTTTGCCTCTTGTGGTTTTTTAGTCGCCAGGATATTGGAAGATTCATCTTTATCGCCGTTCCAAGTAAGTTCACTTTTCTATCCTTGATTGCTCTTGGCTATTGTCGCCGAGTATTGTTTTGGGATGCTTCTGTGTGCTTTCTGTTTTCCATTTTGGCCCGATGCTTTCTCGATTTGTGGCAATGCCACCGTGTGACTTTGCGAGTTGCGCCGCTGTTTGTCTCCTGCAGTGTTATCTTTGGAGATGCCATTTGGCCAAGTGATATGGGTTTCTTTTGTGTTGCGACTTGTCGTCGTTATGGGTGATTTGTGGCCTCTTGCCATCGCCTAATACTCCGGGTGTATAACTTGGGGAACCACCGTAGGGTACTTCGCTTCTGCTTTTGTTATTTTATACTAGCTTCGATTTTCAATTTTAGATTGTGGTGGTTTCCCCATTGTAGGTAATGGGAAAACGTGAAGGTACCAAAGTTCTCGACCCTCCGAGAACCTTTGCTGGCGAATATTTTCACCATTTCTCTGACGAAGTCCTAGGAATCCCTTCTTTGGTGGATGAAGAGCACCTTTCCACCTTCCATTGTAATATCATCATATGTTTGGATCCTAAGGATGAGGCCAAGTATACCTTGGAAGCTGCGGGTTTCAATGATAGGGTTTGCACCCCTCCGGGGGCAGATGATTTTCAGTACATGTGGATGTATGATATACTCTTCGAGATGTTGGGAGTACAGGTCCTGTTTTTCGACTTTTAGATTTCGATTCTTTGCGAGATAAATGCTGCTCCTTTGCAATTGCATCCGAACAGCTGGGCAATGATTCGCGGCTTTGAGATCATATGGGACTTTCTGGGAATTCCGGCATTCTACTAAGCTTTCCTTTATCTATTTGTCTTTACTAAACCTTCTAGTGGTTCCAGGATTTCCTTCTGAGAACGCGTGAAGAAGAAAGTTTTTGAATCATATGAGGAATCCCTTCACCATTTTAAGGAGTTTTACTTCAAGGTGCAGGGGGTTCCGCATCATCAACCATTCTTTGTTGGTTGGCCTTCTAGTTCCGAGTTTCCATATTTCTGGACTCTTGTCCCCAATCTCCAAAATTGACTGGCGACTCACTAAACTCTACTGAACGTTCCGTCGTGAAGTTTTTCCTTGATTCATAGAGGTACAATCAAGTTTAAAGAGGATTTTTGGTTCCACCCCTGAAATCGTTGGGGCTTACCTTGGTTTGTCTTTTGTCTTGAATTTTTAATTTTTGCTTGTATTGTTCTGAAATTGCATAGCTCATAAACTTATATTATTTTTTCTTTTGCTTTGACAGGTGAGATGGCTTCCCACTCCAGCCTGAAGGCCCTACAATCAAAGTTCCTGAAGAGGAATGCAAAGGAGATGTGCGTTATCTTGGAAAGTCAGAGCCCGGAAGCTTCTGGTTCTTCCACCCCAACTTCTGAAGACGCCAAGCAGCCCGATTCCAAAAAACAAAAGATTGAGATTGCCACTGCTTCTCCTGAGAAGGGGAAGAGCCCTCTAGGTCGAGGATCCACTTCTTCTCCGGATGTGGATGTTTTGGAATTGGAGGAGGAGATTGGGGATGTTATTCCACCCAGGAAGAAAGAGAAGGCAGCTGCCTTGTTTTCCGATGACTTCCCCTTTCTGGCATTCATTGACAAACATCTCTTCTCGGAAGGCACGCACCATCAGATACAGAATTCCATCCTCCAGAAACAACTTCAGTGGGGGCGGCATTCTCTTCTTCAGGTTGTGGCCCTTCTTCGCCGCAGCGAGGATCTTGCCTTAGATTTGGCTAAAGCTACTAAAGAAAAGAACGACCTCCGGTCTGAACTCGAGGCCGAGAAGGCGCACTTGGAAAATATCAAGGAATCAATGAACGAGTATATAAGTGAAAACAAGGACCTCCGTTCTCGAGCTGAGACCGCTGAGAAGGAATCAGATGAGCTAAAACTGAAGCTAGCAGCTTTGCAAAATGAGAAGGACTCTTTGGCCTCCTCTGCAGATACTGGTTCGTTAATTTAAATGACAAGAAGAAATTTAAAATTTTCATTTTCACTATAGGGCGATTTTTTCTAGTTATACTCCCCTTAATATCCTTTTTATTTTTATATATCCCTTTTTGCTGATTTGTGATCACCATTGTGAGGTTTCTGCAGGTTCTTCTCCTCTGTCTGATGATACATTTGATGATATCAACGAGTCACGGTGGGAGGCTGCTTCAGATAATTTTAATCTGCTGAAGTACCCCAGTTATGAGATTGATTGGGGTTCTCTGTGAAGCCAAATTTGGTAGTTTGTGTCATAATTGTAGCTTGTTTTCTGGTGATTAGTCTCTTGTATTTTAGTACATTTCTAGCTTGTAGTGTCTCGCTTGCGGCTACTGCAATTGAGTTTTTGTACATTGCAGTGCTGCTTGTAGGATTTGGATAGCTTGGAGTTCATGCTAGTATTTTTTTGCCCTTTGCATATTGATTGTACTGCCAATATGGTGTTCCTTGTCCCTACCTAGGCTGAACTGCTTTTTTCGTCATGCTTAGCCAGCGAGAATGACTTCGGTTTAGGTGTTTTTTTTTTTTTTCATATTTTTGGTTTCATGAAAGTGTAGTGATTATTTTATGTAATTCAATTCTATTTGTATTCCATCTTATGAATATATATTGAATATTATATTAGTTTGTGTCATCATCTTCGAATCTTAATATTTCAGTTTTAATTTACTGACCTGAGCCTGACAATTGAGGAGTTTGTGTGATTTTGTAATTCCTGAGACATGAAGTTTGAATATTTGATGGATTTTTACTTCTTTAGGAACTAGCTATATCTATATTATTTCTATTCTTTGTCATCCTTCTTAAGAAAACACGTTCTTATATAGGACTCTAGACATGATTGTCAGATTTTAATGATATGATTATATGTAATTAAATGATAGCACATAATAGGATATTAAAATTAAATTCTTTAATTACAATTAAAATGTTCTATCATACGTAATATGTGAGTTATTACTGCTTCCCCCCTCCTTGTGTACAAAACCCGTTATTGTGTTTTCTTTCTACCTCATGTTGCACAGAAGCAGCTGATGGTGGTCGTGAAATACTATATGCTACTATTAATGGTTCGATGGCCCATCAAAATATTATTCAATCCACTAATTTGTTAGAAGGTACACACTCCACCTTAACAGCATGGACTAACAGGCTTCACCTATTAAACAACCAATTTCGACCGAGCCTATTAATGTGAAAAAAAAACTTTAAATTAATAAGCCTAGGCTTGATTTTTTTTTTTTAAGAAAGAGAAAATTTAGGCCCCCTAAAACCCTTTACCATATTTTCGTCGCTTGCAACTGATAATCAATCATATCTATCCTTGGTATGACTTTTGATGCATTTATGATAAAAATCAGACACATTTAATGATGCTAAAATTAAATGCTTTATAATGACGAGTGTTTTATCATCCGTTGTACAAGTCATTATTGCCTTATTATGAGGAGTGTTTTATCATCTGTTGTCAAAGTATAAAAGTTTGTGAGTGTATTTCTTTCCACGTTATGTTGCACCGGAGTAGCTGATGGTGGTCAGGAAATGATTGATGTAACTACTAGTGGTTCAACCTCCGATCAAAATAGTACTGAATCCACTGATTTTTTTTTTTTAAGGTACGCACTTTGGCCACCCTAAATTCAATGTAAACCAAAACTCCATGCATGATAATACTCTCTATTTTAAAATAAATATCATTTTCACTTTTTTTTATATATTTATAAACTAATATACAAAATATATCAATTTATAAATTTATAAAAAAATGATATTTATTTTAAAATGAAAGAAATATTCTATTAGTTGACACAGTAGTATACCTTAATACTCTGGTCCAATATGCTTCACATGCTAAACTAATTCTCTGAGGCTAGCCTATTATTATAAACAGGCTTTTGTATAAGCTTAAGAGCTTAGTTTTATTTTTAAACAGGACAATGGTAGGCTCTTGATTTCATCGCTATTGACTATTAATCGTATCTTATCTTTTATGTGACTTATGAGATATTTATGACAAAAATCAAACACATTTAATGATGCGATTATTCAAAATTAAATGATAGTATAAAAATATTTTGTGCTAGTAGTGAAAATTTATAATTAGAGATGTTTTATCATTGATAATATGTAAGTCGTTACCCCTTTTTCCCCCCTTTTTCCCTGATCCATGATTGTATTTTTTTTTCTACCTTTTATTGCATTGAATTAGCTGATAGTGGTCATGAAATGATTGGTGCTGCTATTAGTGGTTTGATAGCCCCTCAAAATAATATTGAATCCATTATTTTGTGATAAGGAACGCACTTTAGCCACCATAAATTTAATGTGATATAAATCAAGCCCAAAACATATGCTTGATATTTATTAGCTAACACAACGTATACCTTAATACGTTGGCAGGTTTTACAAACTAAACAATCAATCTGTGTCTAACCTATTAATGTAAAGATGCCTTAAATAAGTCTAAGCCTATTTTTACCCCTTTAAAATAGGTCAGATCTCTGACATATTTGTATCCCTACTGAAAACCAATTATACCTTATCTTTTTGTTTGGCTTATGGAATATTGATTTTGAAAATGAAACACGTTCAATGACACGGTTATGCAAATTCAAATGACAGTATAAAAAATAATTTATGCTAATAGTCTATCCAAATCCTTTATAATTTGAAGTGTTGTAAATAAAGAAGAATAAGAAAAGTAGAGAGATAAGTAAATAGAAACAGACTCAGGATTTTTGCTTCTTTAGGAACTAGCGATATTATTTCTATTTTTTTGTCATCCTTCTTAAGAAAACACGTTCTTATATAGGACTCTAAACATGATTGGAGGAAGGGGATTATACATTACAGTACAGTATAACTTAACGTAAAATGGTTACACTTTATTTAGGTGCAATAGAATTGTAACTATCAACACTTACTCTTAATATCTTAATATAGTCATCCATCATATGTAAATTATTTTTCTACCTTAAATTGCACTGAAATAGTTGACGATGGTCATGAAATGATTGATGCTACTATCAATGGTTTGATAGCCCATCAAATAATAGTGAGTCCATCGATTTGTTGGAAGTTACATACTCTCGCACCCATAAATTTACTGTGATTGACAACAAGACTTGTTTTCCTCTTTCATCCATATGCGTTTTATTTTTTGTGTGATATACATGTTTTGTTTTTTAATATCTATTATCTTACACAATTGAGGTGCGAATATTTGAACATCACTACCTGTAATCTATTATATTTGTCACTTAAATAAAATGCACATGAATCAAGAAATTTAAAATTAATGCTTAGTTATGATTTTTTTTTTTTTATCAAAATACTCTTGCTCAATTTTTTAAAATCTTATTAAACCAATCTATTAGTATTAGGTGCGCTATAAGCAAATATAGTAAACGATAGAATTTTTTTAAAATAATTAGCTTTAATCTTCTCATTGATACATGGGAATGAAATATACTATTATGGACCAAGAAGTTTCTCCCTCAACGTAACCCTTCTTTAAAACACATTAGAGGCATTTACATTGAATTTTTATTTTTGATAAATCACACTTATCTTCCATGTGATTAGGTGCAATTATATGTGGCACTCCTCTATTTTCAATCAAAATTGTCACTAGAGTTTTTTGAAATTTGTTAAAATTAAATTGACCTCCCCTGCAACTCCTAATTAATTAGTTTAGATGAAAAAAAATATAACATACAAGGTGCACATGATTATTAATAATAAAGTGATATTTGATAATATTTGACATATAAATTATCTAAAATACCTTCTTTTCATTATGTAAGGATGAAGTTTATAATTATAGCGTATGTTATTTCACATTTAATTCACAATAGTATGGATATTTTGCGTTTGAGCTTTACATCTTCACCTTACAAAAAGAAAAAAAAAAATTGAAACAGGTGAACAACCGGATACTAGAATGAAAATCAACTACACTAGTTCAACGAAAAGTGCGACCAGGCTCTTAAAACAAGTGCTTGGGGAGCTAGTCTCCGGAGAAGATGATATTAAGGGACAATTAAAATTGCTAGAGTCTCGGGGCAGGAAGCACAATGGACGAGTTGATGCTTGGTTAAGCAAATTACAAAACTTGAAAAAGGAAGCAGGCCATATGAATTACACAGTTGATCAGTTTGGCTACCTCCACGGACCAGATATACTGCAATTGGCCGAAGATATGAGGAGCCATCTGAATCTAAAGCCTTTGGTGTTGTCAAACGAATTTGTCGGTGAAAATTTTGAGAAAAATGTTAAGAAGATGTGGAAACTTCTCGAGGATGACCAAGTAGTCATCATTGGCATATATGGAATGTGAGGGGTGGTAAAAACATGCCCAGTAACTTACATGAAGAATGGAACAAAAAGGAAGGGAAGTTTTGACCATGTCTTTGGCGTCACTGTTTCCCATAAATTTTCCATTTCAAAATTGCAACATGACATTGCAGAGCAATTAAGTACAAAGCTTTATGGAGAAGATGAGGGGAAAAGAGCACTGAGTTTGTCATTGGCATTGGAGGCAAAAGGAAAATCAGTACTTATTTTGGAAGATTTATGGAAATATATTAATCTTCAAAAAGTGGGAATATCACTTAATATGAGTCGCATTAAATTGATTCTGACAAGTCGATTGAAACATGTATGCCAAGTGATGAATTGTCCACCAAAGAATATAATAGAAGTGCGCCTTCTCTCTTACACAGAAGGTTGGGACTTATTTTTGCTAAAACTTGGACACAATGGAACTCCTGCAAAACTTTCTCCTGAAGTAGAAAGGGTTGCAACATCTATTGCATGGTGTTGGCTTGAGAACCTTAAATGATGACAAACATATACATGCTGAACTTTCTAATATATTTGCTAAGTGTTTCAACATTTTATCAGATAACAAATATCTTCTAATCTCACAAGAGACATTCATGGCCTAGGTTAAAATAATATAATTGATGTCCTCTATTCATAGGCTGACAAAACTGATGCATAGCAACACTGTAAAAGCAAAAGGCAATTTTAGAAGATTGTGGAGCTCTATAAAGTAAGAAAAAGCTTACACCTCAAAGCACAAAAGAAATGGGAAAGAGTACCCAACAAGATACAAAGCATGGGAAATAGTGGGGACAAAAGCTTAGTTTCTAATACAACAGCAGCCTACAAAAAGGAGGAACAATAGAAAAGGCACTGTAGGAAATATTTCAAACGGTCAAACATTTACACAATATGGTGCTCTCCTTGCTGAAGCAATTTCTGTATCAAAAAGAAAGAACCTCTTGGTCCATCATCCAAAATGGAAGTGCTCATCCTCCTATGCCATCAAGCTCATTCTTCCTGCTGCAGAAAGACATTACAGCAACTTGGTTCTGCAGCAAGTATTTTTCAAATCTCTTCAACCATTGAGATGGCATATACGTGCCTATATATACTTCAAGAAGGCTCAGTGTTAAGACAACCAAGAGACCAATGAGCAAATAGCATATTCCTAAGTTTTCTTTGAGTGATATTATTTGTAAGAATACATGATAAGAGACATTTATGCCACTTATCTTACTTCTAATTCTTAGCTTTTTACATGAGTTTTTCTATATTATTGATATGATTAATTAGATATTTGATTTATTCCTCATTGTGTACTTTTGATGGAACTATTGGCTTTTGCATTAATTTTGGGAATAATTTGTAATTACAAGCTGTTGCGTTTAACTTGTCTCTTTGAGTATGGTTTTATGCACAGGAGCTTTGGATCAAGTGCAAAATGTCAAGAACAAGGGATCAGATTGAGACAAAAAAAGATGTTTTGGAAAGCTCAAGAAGTCTTCTATAACTTTTATGTTCAGCTCAAAACCCAGTTCTAAGAGCATCTTGGTGAAAATCAAGTTGCAAGATTAAAGGTTGCTAATGTTCTAATGTTGTCCAACTTGACCTCTAGTCAATACTTTTGCAAAATCTGGAGCTACAGATCTCCGATTGAGGTGATTTTGGTGGCATTGGAAATCCTATTCAAAGGGCTACAATCACTATTTCTGGTGTCGAGGGCAAATTCTATTCTGTCAAGTGCTGCAGCACTTTTTAACAGCACCCAGAAAATTGACTGGTATTAGCATTGCTCACTGGTGAGCGCCGCAGCGCTCATGTGATGACGCAGAAGACCTCATTTTATCTGTTTGTGGGCCCACTTTGGCCTATTTTTAGAAGGCAGTATATATAGAAATGTTACAGACTTTTACCTTAGTTTTTGAGTTTTAGTTTGGAGAACTCTCTTTCTACATCTCTCTCCATCTTCTCTCTACATCTTCTTCTTCTCTATTCTTCTCTTTCTTAGGATTTCATTAGTGAAGGTGATTTGTCTTGGAGATCGCGGCTATGATCATTGTTATTATTTCCAAGTTCTTTTATCTTTATTCTTGTAATCCTCTAGAGATGGAGGAGTAGATTTCTTTACTAGCGTAAGGGTTTCCAGATGGATTTGGATGATGTTTGAGACCTCTTTTGATATTAAATGCATTGGTTTTCTTAATGTTCTGCAGTTTCTATTCCTATAACTATTGTGGTGATTGCTATAATCTTTATTAGGATAATTAAATTGGCGATCGTTGTTTAGGAAAACCCTTTGGGCATAAATTGATAGATCTATTGGTTTATGTTTGAAGGAGAACATTAGAATTAACTTTCTGATTGGCAGTTAGGCTATAACAATTGGTTCATAAATTAATGTGATTTCTAATTAAATTGAGATCTCTTTTATTAGTTATTTGCATTGATCAAATTCTACAGGTCGATTGATCACTAGTAGAATTACCAGTAATTTGTTACTAATAGCCACCAACAGGTTTAATATTTGGTCAATGATAATTAATTTCCAATCCTAGGAATACCTTGCACTAGTGCTTTTTTCATTGTTGCTATTATCTTTTAATTTAAATTGCTTTAATCTTAATTCTTCAAAACCTGTAATTTCTAATTGACTAGCAACACTTCCTTATGAGAAGACCTGAGTTGTGCCCCTTTACTACATTTTTTGTGCAACTTAGCACTTTATAAATTTTAATTTGTTGTGAGTCGTAACAACTCGCATCAATATAGTGTGAACTTTTGGTTAAGGAACTTGGTTCCTTTTATTTGTAAGAGAAACAAAAAGTTATTGTGAAAAGGGAATTTATTGAGACTTTGTAAGTGAATCTTGTAAGAGCTTGGTGTAATACCCCTAATTTGAAATAAAAGAATTAGGAAGTTTTTCAAGCTAAAAAGGGCATCAGTCACCTTTATCTGTCGTTTTGGGTCCTGAATTTTTTCTAAGTCTAGACCCTACATTCCCTTGGAGGGCCATATGATAGAGCCATATTCTTAGGACCAAAAGTCCTAGTAATTGTTCCTTAGAAGAAAATGAGTTAAAGAGAGATTTTTAACCGATTTTATGAAGTCTTTAAACAGGCCATTTTTAAATCACAAGTTTACGGAATCGTAAGAATTCTCAAATTTGAACTAAAACCCAAGATCTAGACTTTTAATTGTTGGGATTTTGATTTTTCTAATATTTTATTTGAATCAAAATGGGGGGGTATTCCCTTATTTACATTTATGTTTAAGAGTTTAACTTTAATTAAGAAATGTAAATAAGTGAGTTCTGGAGAGTGAGACTATTCTGGAGAGTGAGAGACCATCCTGCAGAATGAAAAACCATTTTGGTGAGCGCTGCAGCGCTAAGCAGAACAGTAAGTCGGTGTAAGAAGTGAATTTTATGCTCTCTGGTGAGCCCTGCAATGCTCTTTAGCGCTGTAGCAGTCCACAGTGATTATAAAAACCCAGTTTCGGGTCCAGAACCTTCCCACACTCATTTCTCACCCTCAAACTCGAGCTCTCACTCCCAAACTCAGTTCCTCCACCATTTTGACACCTTCCAAGTTCCATATTCATCAATCTAACTCCAATCTTTGATTCCTAAGGCTTTAAGGTACATTGTTCTCCTAGTTTTGCTTTCTTTTCTCCCTTTTCTTCGGGTTATTAGGGTGATTCTCTAAGCTTCTTAAGGGAGAGAGGTTTTCTACCTTGTGATAGATGAGTTTTGAATATTTAAAGGTTTTTTGAAGTTGATTTAGAGTTTTATTGCTTCTATATCAGATATTTCTGTCAAACTATGCTTCCTATTGTGCTGTGGAAGTCAGTTCTTCATGGTTCATCCTACCAGGTGAGTAGGTTTTTGCCTGTGATCTCTATATTCTGCATTAGCATTATTTTCATAAAAATATGAGTTACTGGTTGATTTTATAGATTACTGTATAAAGGATTTGAAGTTACTATTGATTTATGTGTTTTGAACTGTTGATTTGAGAGCATGAAACCTGTTTTTGGAGAAAACTCATGGGACCATGTTTGTTATACTAATTTTATGTAGAAGTGATGATATATATGTATTGTTAAAGAGTTTTATGATTGTTTGAATGGATTGTAGATATAGTTATGGATATAATATAGTTATATACTTGAAAATGTTATTTAAAGAAGAGAATGGAATTGTGATTGTGAACTTAGCTATTTTGAAATATGATATTGAGGGTTTTAGTTACGAAAGGCTTGATAGTTGAATCATGTTTTAGAGATGTTAAACACAAAGATTTTAGAGCTTGAGTCTTCATGAGATTCATGACAATTGATGAATACATATTCTGTGAGTTTATGAAATCACAAATGTCTACAAAGGGTGATCCCTTAGACATGATTTCATAGCCACAGTTATGCTAAGGTCATACTGTTAGAATTAGATAGATTTAGAGCTCAGAGAATTAATAGGCTTTAAAGGTTTTATATTTAAATAGATTCATTTAGTTAATTTAGAAGGTAGCTATAAAGAAATAGGTTGTGCGTTAACGACAGTAAATCCGTTAACCTTGGTACCAAGTAGCCCGGGCCAAAGATATTTAGAGTGTTTATCGTCATACCGGGGATGACGATACGTAACGCCCATATATGACTGAACAGAGAATTCATATTCAGAGATTTATATTCAGAGTTTTGTTACATCACAGACATTGTGCGTAACCATAGCAAGGATTACTGTTTCTTTAGGAGCTACTATATTGTATTGCTTGTATGATTTCAAGTATGAGAATAAATTTAGAAAATTATTTTTAAGTTATAACATGATGGTTATAAAGGACTTTTAGAAAAGAATGTATACTTGATTGTGCGGGATTTTTTAGTATTATTGATGTAGTATGATTTTATGCATTGTTCCTTTGGTGTTCTATGAAAGGGGGTTTCAGGTGAGAACTCACTCATTGAGTTTTGGTTACAAAACTCACCCTTTTGCTTTCTTCTCTATTACAGGTATTGTAGCCGTTGTTCTTTAGCCATCCGTGAAGTAGCACTAGAGTATAGCCGGTAAGCTTCACTTGAGTGAGGCCTTTCCATTTTGTTTAGAGTGCTCCAGTATATTGCAGGCAGGGTCCTAGACCTAGAGCATGTTTAATTTTTGCATTTGGCACAATACAATTATATTTTGATTTATATATAATGATCTAGACATTTGACAAAGTGTATTTTGATTATATGTATAATTAATTCATGATTTTGAAATCCGAAATGTTAATATTAGATTTTAAATATAATGACTTTGTCCCCAGAGAACAGATGATTTTTATGTAGAAAAAGAGAAAATTTCTATTTTTTATGGATGTTAGAGTAGAGCATGCATGCAAAAATTAGCAAACAAGTCATGAGGCTTGCGTGAGAATGAAATTTCTCACACGCCGGTCACGTGTCTAAATCGGGTCATGACACTTGGAGAGGCTATTTTAAAACACTACTCTTGGGGTGAGCCTGGAAAGGCTCTTGCTAAAGAATACTTTTTTTTATAGCTTGAAAAGCTTTGTATTCTTGATTTGGAATTTGTATCTAGACTTGGAATCAGTGAAACTCTTACCAACATTGGTAAGGATTTGAGTAGACTTCACATTATATTTACATAATGTGGTGCACTCTCCTAAACTCTATCTCATTATATTTATATTAATTTCAACAAGTTTCTGTTTATTATAACTGAAGCATATTTGTTCTCAAACTTGTGAATCTGTACTTTGAAGATAAATCTGCATATAAAGTATCATATCTGAAAGTTTTTGTGAAAAGATCATTTACTATTACACGAATATCTCTTGTAAAATCATGAGACAACTGGGTGAATTTTTTTTAACTATTTGCTAAGTGTGCAAATTTTTTTTGAAAGTTTACTTGATTCAAACCCCTCTTTCTCAAGTAATCTGATACCATCAATTGGTATCAGGGCTTGGTCTCTAGGGGTCAAGCTTAACCGCTTGGAGGAAAAAGATCCAAAGGACAAGCATTGCAGACATTGTTTCACACACTCTCACTGAAGGTCAATAAACCACAAGGCCTCTATTTTTCAATGGAGTTAACTATGCTTACTGGAAAGAAAGAATGAGAATCGTCGTTCAATCTACAGACTATGACCTGTGGAAAATCATTATCAAAGTTCCTGAAATTCTTATGACCACAAATCAAAAAGGACAAAATGTCACTACAACAGACGAAGAATGGACTCCCTAAGAAAAGAAGAAGGTGGAAATGAATGCAAAAGCCATCAACCTCATGCATTGTGCCATAAGCTTAGAGGAATACAGAAAGGTATCAAGATGCAAGAGTGCAAAGAAATTTAGGACAAGCTGGAATTGACATATGAAGGAACAAAGCAAATCAAACAAACCACGATTTGCTTATGAGAAAATGAGCTTTTTACTATGTTGGAGGAAGAAAACATTGATGACATGTTTAAACATTTTGCTGTGATCATCAATGATCTTGACATGATGGGAAAGTGTTTTGAAGATGAGGAGTTGGTTCGAAAAATTCTAAGAAGTCTTACTCTACCTTGGATGTCCAAGATCACAACCATACAAGAAGGAAGAAACATAAGTGCCTTAACTTATGATGAGCTAAGAGGTAATCTAATTGCCTTTGAGACAACACATTTGAAGAGTGACAAAAGGAAGAAAGAGCTGGCTTTCAAGTCCAAAGCTGCTGAAGAAAAATCTAACCTTGAAGAAGAATCAAATGAAGAAGATGAGTTTAACCTTTTTACACAAAGAATGATGAAACTCTGGAAGAAAAGAGGAAAAGGCAGAAGAGGAGATGTTTCAAAGAATGACAACAACAAAGAAGAGTCAAGCAAGAAAAAGAAAGGCCTGCTATCTACTTAGAAGGAACTTGAAAATGACTCTTCTAATAGTGAAAGAAGAGGAGAGCATGTTTGTTGATCTATGTCTCATGGCAAATGATAATGAGGAGGTAAATTTTTCTAATATGACAACATGTGAACCTATTGATATTATTGATTATCTACTTGTTAACTCCAAGAACATGTTATCAAAATATGTTGTAATAAAGAAAGAAAAAGAAGTCTTATTTGCTGAAAATAAATCGTTAGCAAATGAGGTTGAAGCTCTAAAAAAATGCTTGAATAGTTCTTCGAAAAATATCATTAAATTTGAAAATGATTCACTAAAACAAGTTAAAACACTCACCTCTGATATGACAACATGTGAACTTATTGATATTATTGATTATCTACTTGTTAACTCCAAGAACATGTTATCAAAATATGTTGTAATAAAGAAAGAAAAAGAAGTCTTATTTGCTGAAAATAAATCATTAGCAAATGAGGTTAAAGCTCTAAAAAAATGCTTGAATAGTTCTTTGGATAATATCATTAAATTTGAAAATGATTCACTAAAACAGCAAGTTAAAACACTCACCTTTGCCGTATCCAAATTTGTTCAAGGAATAAAGAATTTGGAAAATCTTTTGGGATAGCAAAGGTGTGCAATTAACAAGGCTGGTTTGGGATATTATGCCTATGAACAAAATCAATTTTATAAAAGTCTTTTTAAACAAAAATCTAGTGCATCAACTAGCAAGCCTTTTCATAAGCAAAAACCATATAGGAAACATTTTATTAGAGTTTCAAACTCAAAAAAGAAGGTACAACAAGTTGAAGAATGTTATAACTGTAAGCAAATGGGACATTTATCAAATAAATGCTTCATTCGTTGGACTAAACGAGAAAATGGAGTTGCTTCTATGCTTGTGGATAGGAATGGTGCAGGTGAATTTAGAACTCTTTATGACAAGGTTCCTAAACAACTATGGATGCGTAAAAGACAACCTTGAAAAGTCTGATGCTAGAACTAATGATGGAATATTTATTGGTTACTCAAATAGGAGTAAGGCATATAGAGTTTTCAATCTAAATTCTAGAACTGTATATGAAACTATGCATGTGGTGTTTTGTGAAACTAACCTTGAGAATGCAGAAAAAAATCCAGAATGTGAAAATTTTGAGATATTTCAGTAGGAAAGTATATTTGAAGAATCTGGAAAAATAGATTCTGTTGAAAATGGAGAAAGCCCAAAAATGTCTCCTAACATTGCAGAAGACATCATACCTGCAGAATCATAAACTATTTTTTAACAACCTGAATCAAGACAACACTCAACTGAAGCATCTGTTCAAAAGGTCAAAAACAAAGTTCCAAGAGAATGGAAAGCCACTAGTAATTATCCAAATGAATTTATCATTGGAGATACATCTCAAGGCTTGAGAACAAGAGCTTCACTCAAAAAATGTAATATGGCACTCATATCTCAAGTAGAACCAAAATCAATCAATGAGGCTTTAAATGATGAAGCTTGGGCAAATGCCATGAAGGATGAATTGCAACAATTTGATAAGAATGAAGTTTGGAAGATAGTTCCTAAACCTGAAGACACCTCAATCATTAGCACGAGATGGATTTTTAGAAACAAACTCTTGTGGCACAAGGATACAATCAATAAGAAGTGAGATAAACGTCAAAAGGGATTATGCTCATGATTTCAATCTAATCCAAAAGAATCCCATCTTGATGCAGTAAAAAGAGATATTTGCTTGGAACTACATTTCATCGATTATGGTATCCTATAACTAACTCCTTTGATCTTAAAAGTTATTGTGATGCAGATTATGTAGGAAACAAAATTGATAGAAGAAGCACTAGTGGTTGTCTCACATTATTGGGAAATTTATTGGTGTCTTGGAATAGCAAAAAGCAAGGAACCATAGCACTATCAACAGCAGAAGCAGAATATATCACTACATCTAGCTGCTACTCACAACTTTATGGATGAAACATCAATTAGTGGATTGCAATTTGCTGTATGATCAAGTTCCTATTTATTGTGATAATTTAAGTGCTATCAACCTCACTAAAATCTTGTTTTGCATTCTAGAGCTAACCATATAGAAATATGGCATCTCTTCATAAGAGAATATGTACAAAATAAAAACATTGAAGTCAAGTTCATTTGCACTGAAGAACAACTTGCTAATTTTCTTACTAAATCTCTTTTTGAAGAAAGATTTTGTTATTGGAGAAACAGCATTGGTATGAAAAACTCTTATGCAATTTGCTGATTTATATACAAATTGGTCTATTACATATATTCATTCATTCTTATGTTTTAATTCTTTATGTGCTTATTCCTCTATATGTATATAAAGGGAAGAAACTGATATTCAATCAATATGTTGATATTTAAAGTGTTTTAAGCATCCAATGATTGTCTTTTGTTGGAGTTTTAAGAGTTTTATTATGTTTTGTGGTTTGTTTAGTATATTTTAGAACTTATATTGGTTTTAGTATAATTTTTCATTTCATTTTCAAGATTAAGGGATAAGCTACAAAATAAAGCATAAGCATCATAATTCTGCCATCGCAACTCCAGAAGTGGGCGTTCCAGCGCCTGCAGAAGAGCATCCTCATATGTGTTTTGGTGTCACAATGCCCAAACCCGGCATCACAACACCCTTAGGATCACACAACTTTATGCTACCAGCATCAAAACCTGGCATCCTAATGCCAGAACCTGGTGTCCCAACACCCGCAGCCCATGTTTTGCTCGTATTTGTGCCTACTGGATTATTAAGGAGTTATAGATAAGGTTTTCTAGGGAAGAGATAGACAGGAGGAGGAGTTAGGTTAGAATTAGGGAAAAACACTCTCCAACTCTAGAGAAGAGACAAGGAACAATTAGAGGAGGAGAGATTGAGGAATCATCACTCTAAATCTTGGGTTTCCGGTGCACTCTTCTCCTTATATGTCTATTTTGTTTTCTTTTCTATCATGTATAGTTAAACATTTCTTTTGGGGTGATGATGTAACTTGTCTTGGATGATGTTATCTTTGTTTCTTTACTTGATCAAGTTTCTTTTTCTACATTTAAGTGATTATCACTGGTTTCATAATTTGTATGAAATGGAAACTCATACCTTGATTTGGGGCTCATGTATTGGATTGGGATGTGATGAACACCACTATTAATATCTATCTAGGAATAGATGATGTCGATATTGTGGTTATTTGAGAATTTCATTTTGCCTATTGTATGCCCTTTTTCTTATTGGAATTGATCTAAGAAATTAGGGAATTTCAAGAAGATAGAGCAAGATTAATAAGATAAGGAATTAGTTATTGATCAAATTAGAAATTCAACCATCAAGTGATGAATTAGAAATTAGTTAACTAAGAGGCTAAAGTTTCATCGAAAGAGTCAAGTGAAATCTGACTCCTGACTACATTCATTTCTTTTCTTCTTTTTTTTTTTTGTTCTCACGTTTAACATTCTTTGTTATAAAAAGATTTACAATATTTTGAATAGAAATTGAACTGGTGAACTGTTGCTTGGTAAACTCAATCCTCATGGGACGATACTTACTCACCGTGTTTTACTACTTGAACAATTCGGTGCACTTGCCGATTGGTTATCAGGAACCATTTGTTTCAGCTTTAATGGCAAAATAACATTATGCGATGAAGGAATATAAGTTTCATTTGACATAGCATTTCGAATCGTATAGGCTACTCTTGATGCGTGTGGCCAATATATTTTGAGCAACCAATGGTGATATAAATTGTTCTGGACCCAATATCTCTTTCGATGTCTTTTTTTTACCCATATCATTCCTCACTACCATGAAATTGTCTCTTGGTCTGAATTTGTGTGCCCATAATAGTTTACACTTGTTCATGTTCGGACCTAAAGCACATTCCACTGCGATTTTATTTCTTTTCCTTGCTATCACTACATTCATTCCCTTGGTCCAATATTATGAAGCACAACCAATTTTTTTTTCAGCCCAAAATAATGTTTGCAACCATTTAATTGTTGTTGCCACATTTTTTTTTTGTACATTTCCTTTAGGCCATTATCATATACCATATTTTACGCTGATAAAGATTTGGTTCATTATAAACCCAAAGCATCCTCAGTGGCTATTTTCTTTTGGCCCAATATTATTTCTCGATGGCTCCATAGGACTTCTTTGACCAAAATTTTCCTTTATTACAAATGCATCTTTGGATTAAAAAAAATTATCACCCATCATTACATGATATTTGATCCAGCCTAAAACACATTCTGGTGCTTTTTTTAAAACTCCACTTGCACTCAATTCCTGTTTGGGCCTAAGGCATCATCCGCTGCCACTCTAAATGATTTTGGGCCCAACTTATCTTTCCTTGTTATCTTGAAAATCTACTGTGCATAATGAGCTAATAATAGCTATTATCATATGTCAGTCTTGCCTTATCTTTTGACAGCAAATATTTTTTTAAAATTTTTACAATAAACTCTCATTTATATACTGAACTCTTCATCTTCCTCCAACATCTCATTCTCTTTAACATTTGTACACTTGAGGTTATTGGTTTATTATTTGATTATCTTTGGCTTCACTTTTGCACATTTCATTGTTCTTCATGTCACACTTGATAAAATGGTATGTGCTATGTTATGATGCTTATTTATTATGATATGTTGTCAAATGTATACAATTTCTCTTTTTAATGTAAATGTTAAAAGAGAAAGAATTGTGATGAACATTGCATCTGCTCTTATATGTTATTCCATCATTTTTTGTGCTTGATGCTACTGCTATTTTGAGAACATGCAAATAAATCATCCATTTGATATATGCTGACATATACATAACCAATCTCTATGACAAATCTTCTCCTTAAATTTCTAAAAAAAACTGGAAATTAGGATCTGAGGATGATGTTTCATATATATATATATATATATTGATCTTTAACATTCCTAGTTCTTGTGTAAATGAGAAATAAGCTCAAGAATATCTCTTCTACTTTATGTCTGAGTTCATTCTCTAATTTAGAAAATCATGTTGATGCATGACTTTGGGAAGAAAATTTCTGAAGGAACACCATTCTCTAGATATAAATTGTTAAGCTCTCTATGATGACCCTCATTGCACAAGTTCTGCTTCTCCACTTTAAATGTCTCCTCCAAAATTAGGAGAAATTTCTGGAACTTTCTCGCTATTGGTAAAATTTATTATTTCTTTCTTTACAATTATGCATTATATTCCACTTTTTTATACTTGTCTATGCATGCATAACTTCTCAAAACACTTGGCATGAAATTGTCATTAAGCCTTGAACTATATAAATACATTGGAATGACTGTATATCAAACATATCGTGCTACTCATCTATATTGTAGTCATTATTTGTTTCTATACATTATGATATCACCACCATCGTGCACAGTTATCCTCTTTTTGATACACTAAGGGTGAGAAATAATATGGTGATACATATATGATGAGATCTATTCAAAGTGGGAGGAGTATATACATATATTTCATGATATATTGCTACAATTAGCAAATTGGGATATTTATACTTAACGAATAATGAAGTATATTTGCTGCACTTATGTGTGTGTATATATATATATATATATATATATATATATATATCTCAAATATACTCATGTTGATTGCACTTGCCGATATGATATCTTATCATATATGTTTATTGTGCCTCTAATTTTAATTCAGAAACCTTTTTGAATATCCTGATACTTTTTGCATATTATAGCTTCTCTTTCTTTTGGATAGTGTGCTAATATTTTAGATTTACTAAGTCCCTTTGATGACAAAAAAGGGAGAAGTAAAAGAAAGCACATGAAATGTTGATGATGTAATGATCTAATAATAAAAAGCTTGCCACTATACACATTGATCTATCTTGAATATTTATGAAAAGAATTGATTCTTGGATTTATTCTCACATCAAATCCCTTACAGTGATATATATATATATACTGGAAAATATATTGGAAAATATGTGCAAACATTGAGGGGGAGCTCACATTAAGGGGGAGTATTCTTTCTTGTTTATTTATCATCATTTTCTTTTATGAATGTTTGTCATCAAGGGGGAGATTGTTGGCTTGAGGATCTTAAATGATAACAAACATATACATGCTAAACTTTCTAATATATTTGCTAAGTATTTCAGAATTTCATCAGGTAGCAAATATCCCCTAATCGCACAGGAGGCATTGTGGCCTGGGTCAAAATATTATAAACGATGTCCTGTATTCATAGGTTAACAAAATTGAAGCATAGTAGCACTGTAAAAGCACAAGGCAGTTTTAGAAGATTGTGGAGCTCTATAAAGTAAGAAAACACTTACACCTCAAAGTACAAAAGAAATGGGAAAGAGTACCCAACAAGATACAAAGCATGGGAAATAGTGGGGATGCAAAAGCTAAAGGACAAAAGCCTAGTTTCTGATACAACAACAGCCTACAAAAAGGAGCAGTAGCAGAAAAAGCACTGTAGGAAATATTTCAAGTGGTCAAACACTTACACAATATGGTGCTCTCCTTGCTGAACCAATTTCTGCATAAAAAAGAAAGAACTTCTTGGTCTATCATCCAAAATGGAAGTGCTCATCCTCCTATGCCATCAAGCTCGTTCTTCCTACTGCAGAAAGATGTTACAGTAACTTGGTTCTACAGCAAGTATTTTTCAAATCTCTTCAACCCTTGAGATGGCATATACGTGCCTATATATACTTCAAGAAGGCTTAGTGTTAAGACAACCAAGAGACTAATGAGCAAATAGCATATTCCTAAGTTTTCTTTGAGTGATATTATTTGTAAGAATATGGTGTGAGCTTTTGGTTAAGGAACTCGGTTCCTTTTATTTGTGAGAGAAACAAAAAGTCATTGTGAAAAGGGAAATTATTGAGACTTTGTAAGTGAATCTTGTAAGAGCTTGGAGATGCTATTTTAAAACACTACTCATGGGGTGAGCTTGGAGAGGCTCTTGCTAAAGATTACTCTTGTTTATAGCTTGAAAAGCTTTTTATTCTTGATTTGGAATTTGTATCTAAACTTGAAATCAATGAAACTCTTACCAACATTGGTAAGGACTAGAGTAGACTTCACATTGAGCTTGAACCTGTATAAAACTTTGTGGTGCACTCTCCTAAACTCTATCTCATTATATTTACATTACTTTCAACAAGTTTCTGTTTATTATAACTGAAGCATATTTGTTCTCAAACTTGTGAATCTATACTTTGAAGATTGATAACTCCCCTAGGAGTTATGTTTTCCTTTAGTTTTCTTAGAACTTTTAGTTTGCTGTTAGTTAGTTTTGGTTTTCATAAGTGCCTCTTTTACATTATTTGCTTCAAATTCTTGCATGATTACACTCACGTTAATCTTGCATTCTAGTTGTGTTTTGCATTTGATTATAGCTTTTTTTTGGAAGAAGAATTAGGGAAGCATTTGAGCTAGCCATGCAAAGGACCAAGAATTGGAGCTGAAGGGATGTCAGAAATCCATGTTGGAGCATAGGTCCTGAAACTAAAGCCACACTATAGCATGGCAACCTATGTTATAGCATGAGTTGCTGTCATGGTTCTGATATTTTCACTTAAGCTATGCTCCAGCATAGCCATAGCCACGCTACAGCGTGGGTGCACGAACCTGCCACATGAATTAGGCCTCACTACTGATTATGGCAGCCCATAATTGATACAAAAATGCATTGGAGCAAAGAGTGAGGGGGGAAGCACAAAATAGGAGAAAGGAGAGGCTAGAGCTTGGAAAGAAAGGGGATTAAAGCTCAAGCACTTGAGAAGGAGACTTCTCCTAGGATTGGTCTTTAACTCTTTGAGTATTTTCTTGTTTATGGCTTCTTTTCATCTCTTTTTCATTGATGTTGGTTTTATTTTGTTTTCCATGACTTGTAACTAAACCCCTTTTGCCAAGGGTGATTTATGGAGGCTATGTGTTTGATAATATGCTAATGCGAATGAATTTATGTCTTGTTCTCATTTTATGGTGAGCATTGTATTTGAGTTTAATTATCTTGAATTACTTGACCACCAATTTAGGATTATAGGGGTTATTACAAATTTGAGAAAAGGAGTAAGAGCCATGCCTATGAATGCAATGCCATGAATTGAATGACACCTAGAGATAGGCAAACATGATTCATGTGGTATTTAAGAACTTGATAATTAAATCATTTAGTTAGAATTAAGCATGATAAGAGATTAGGTGTTTAACTCTAATTGAGTAGCATTAGATGATCTTGAGAAAGACTTTTAATGAACATAGGGATCCTACCATCACTCAATTAAATTTGGACAAGGCATATTGATATTCATGTTGCATATTATTCACGCATAGTTGAAGTAAATCACCCTAACATTTTATTCCATCAATTCTCAAATCCAATTTTCCATTGTTTTAGCCTTTATTCCTTTTTATATCATCTCTTTTCAATTATTCAACTTGTTATCTAATTAACTAGAATCGATGTTTGAATTATCCCTATGGGTACGACAACCCCTTCTTTTACTCTATTACTTGACGACCTAGTATACTTGCTAGTGTCACTCTCCTCTTGGGAGCAATCAAAGATAAATTTGGATATAAAGTATTATATTTGAAAGTTTTGGTGAAAAGATCATTTACTGTTACACGAATATCTCCTATAAAATCAGGAGACAACTGGGTGAATTTTTTAACTGTTTGCTAAGTATGCAGAAAATTTTTGAAAGATTACTTGATTCAAATTCCACTTTTCTCAAGTAATCTGATACCATCACATGGAAATGTGAAGGTTTACCGCTTGGAATCAATGTGATGGCTAGAGGCATGAACAGGTTAAGTGAATTGCGTTTTGTGGAGACATGCATGGAATAAACTTCAAAACTTGGAAATGGGAGAAGAGATGGTAGAGGAGGTTTTGAAAATATTGAAACTCATTTACGATAACTTGGTGGATAAGAATTTGCAAACTGTTTCTTACACTGTGCATTATATGATGATATTAAAAGGTCCGATTTAATTATGAAATTTGTGGACAACAAGCTGATAAATGGAATGAGCCCTTGCAAGAAATATTTGATGAGGGGCGTATCATCTTGGATAAACTCCAAGACCATTCTTTGTTGATTAGTAGTGATAATATTTTACATATGCATGGTTTGGTGAGGAACATCACGCATCAAGTGATAAAAGAGAACCACAAGTACATGGTGAAATGTAATGAAGAATTGACAGAGATGCATTACTTGCAAGAATGGACAACTGATTTGGAGGTGGTTTCTTTAATGTGGAACAAGACATACGAAATCCTAGCAGGTACATCACCTCATTGTCCTCGGATGTCCACCTTGATTTTAAGTCATGAACTCCTCAAGTGCATCCCGGAGTGTTTTTTTACACACATGAATGCTCTCACCGTGCTTGATTCATCCTCTAATGACATGTTAACATATTTGCCGGATTCACTGTCTGAATTGAGGTCTCTCATTTCTTTAGTGCTCAAAGGTTGTTCGGAACTCAAACATGTGCCTCTATTGAGAGAGCTCAAAGCACTATCAAGATTCGACCTTTCATGTACTTCAATTGAGGAAGTTCTAGGCTTGGAAGAGCTAATTAACTTGAAATGGCTTGATTTGTCTTCGAGTCATTTGAATTTAATACCAGGGTCTATACTCCCTGGTTTGACCAATATGCAATCCCTTGATCTCCGTGTTCCTTTTGGTTCAATAGAAGTGAAAGAAAAAGATTTACAGACAATGAGTATGGTAGAATGTTTTGCAGGTAGCTTTGAACACTGCCAGATCTACAACAACTTTGTGCGAAAAAATGAAGTCAATGGTTTTGGGCCTAAAACTTACCATCTCCAATCAGGAACTTGGCCTAAAACGGATTTTTTTAATGATCGTGTTTGTGCAGTTTTGATTTCTCCCGATAATGTTAATTGCCGAATTGTATCCTTTGGAGATTGCGAAGATGAACTCACCCATTTGCTACCAAGAGACCTTGTAAGACTGTATATATGTGAGAATGATAATTAGATACACTTATGTGATACTCTCTCCTCTAATGGTCCTACTTCTCTGTCGAGAATTGAGATTTCTGTTTTGTTCAGTTGATTCTTGTTCCTTATGCACTAATCTCTAAGAACTCGATGCATGTTATTTGCTAGATTTGGAAAGTTTAACTGTGATTTGTAAGGAAGATGATGCCAGTACTGCGCCATCTTTGTCATCACCGAATGGCATGTTCTCCCTGATATGATATCATCAGAATTGGGTACACCCCAAGTGTAATAAACACTTTATGGATGTGAGTGGAAGTGCGCCCAAATTGAAGAGACGGAAAAATGGAGCACGGTGAATAGTATTTCGCAGTGGGGCCCATGTCACTATTCATGTGAATAGTACTATGCAGTGGGACCCACTTCACTATTTATGAATACTACTCGTTACTATTCACACCAAAAAATAGATCAAGAGAATTGCACACCAATATTTTAATGTGGAAAACCCTCCTGTAATTTTGAGGGAAAAACCACGGGGCAAACTCCGAAAAATACTCCACTATATTTTAAAGAGTAATTACAATATAGTGTATCCCCAATGAGACTCTCTTCTACTACAATTAGTAGTATTACAGAGATCTAGAGAATATATCCAAAACCCCCCAGTGTATACTCACACTACACTCTTGGAATTTTCTTACTCACACTCTCTATTTTTCTCTCACTACAAGAAGCCTACACTGCTTCTTCCTTTACAACTGAGGAAATGCTTCTCAGTTCGGAATGCAAAAACCATCTGCTTCAAGGCTCTATTTATAGATGATTTTGGAGAGTTACTGTGCATGTTACTGTGCATATTTCGGTGGTACAGCTGTGTATCACATTACTGTGCATGTGCACAGTAATCTCTTTTGTTTTTTCAACATTTGGTGGCTGCAAAATGTACAGCCACCATGCATCTTTTTCTACAATTCTCTACCTTGGCTGCATTTTGCAACAGCTTTCAACCTCTGCAAATATTAACTAAGTCCAAGCAATGTTTAAACTTGTCAATCGACAATGGTTTTGTCATCATATCGGCTGGGTTCTCAGCTGTGGCTATCTTCTGAATTGCAACAGTACCATTATTGATACTTTCTCTGACAAAATGAAGTCTAACGTCAATGTGCTTTGTCCTTTCATGATAGACTGGATTTTTAGTCAGATGAATGGCGCTTTGACTATCACAATGTACAATTGGTATATGTTGATTCAATCCAAAACTATCCAAAAGACCGTGCACCCAAATACTCTCTTTAACAGCCTCAGTCAATGCCATATACTCGAAGAGTTGACAATGCCACTGTTGATTGCAATGTCACCTTCTAGCTAATAATACATCCAAAGACTGTAAAGATATAGCCTGTCAATGACCTTCTTTTATCCAAGTCACCTGCATAATCAGAATCTACATAACCTACAACTCCACGGTTCTTCTGACCTTCAAATACCAAACAGACATCAGTGAAACCTTTTAGGTACCGCATGATCCATTTCACAGCTTCCCAGTGTGTCTTTCCAGGTTTGCTCATAAATCCGCTACCACACTCAACGCATGTGAAATGTCTGGTCTAGTGCACACCATGGCATACATCAGACTGCCAACTGCACTAGAGTAAGGTTTATGAGACATGTGCTCCACCTCTTCCTCAGTTCTCGGACATTCTTTCAAAGATAACTTAAAATGTGCAGCCAACGGAGTGCCAACTGGTTTGGATTGATCCATATTGAAGCGTTGTAGCACTTTTATAATATAATTTTGTTGTGTTAAACACAACCTGCCACTATGTCGCTCCCTAGGAATCTCCATTCCAAGAATCTTCCTTGCCGCACCTAAGTCCTTCATCTCAAACTCTTTTCCCAACTGAGTTTTCAACATACTAATTTCAGCCTTATTACGAGCTGCGATTAGCATGTCATCTACATACAACAACGAATAAATCTTCGAACCATCTGGAAGCTCCTTAGAGTAGATGCAATTATCATATTGGTTTCTACTATATCCAGTACCAATCATAAATGCATCAAACCTTTTGTACCATCGCTTTGAGACTGCTTCAAGCCATATAACGACTTTTTCAACAAAGTGCACATGGTTCTCCTTATCAGGAATTACAAATCCCTCTGGTTGACTCATGTAGATCTGCTCCTCTAGCTCACCATGTAAGAACACAGTCTTCACATCAAGTTGTTCTAGCTCCAAGTCAAACGTACTCACAATAGCTAATAGGATCCGAATAGAGCTATGCTTCACCACAGGAGAGAATACTTCATGGAAGTCAACACCCTCCTTCTGAGTATAACCCTTTGCTACTGGGCCTCGCCTTGAACCTTGGAGGCTCAATGCCAGGGATTCCTTCTTTCCTTTTGTAAACCCATTTACAGCCAACTACTCTTTTCCCTTTTGGAAGTTGTACCAGCTCCCACGTCTAATTTTTCTGAAGAGACTCAATCTCCTCATTCATTGCTATCAGCCACTCCTTCGACTCCTTGCTTTTTATTGCATCACGATAGGTACATGGTTCATCTCCAACTGCACCATCCGCCATAGCCAAAGCAAAGGCTATAGGATCTGCATCTAATGAGTCAAGTGCACAAGTAGCAGAATCCAGATATCTTTTTGGTTTCTGGATTTCTCGTCTTTCTCTGCCAGTAGCAATACTGTATGGCTCTGCTTCTCTGGTTGGTTCACCAGTTTCCTCATAGTCAGGTTCATCTTATTGTTCTACTTCAGGTTGAGCAATCCCTGAAGTATTTGGTTGATTCATTACATCATTTTCTTGCTTCACCTTCCCATAGTCAATCTCTAGCTCCACCTGCTTCTTAGCACCATGATCTGTCTCTGCCTCATCTAAGTTAGACTCCTTCTTCTGATTTAGCATTGCCGCCTCGTCAAAAGTGACATCTCTGCTGACAATGATTCTAGGTGAACTTGCCTTCTCTATACACCACAATCTATAGCCTTTCACCCCTCATGCATACCCTAGAAATATACACCTTCTTGCCCTCGCCTCAAGTTTACCATCACTCACATGAGCATATGCAGGACAACCAAATATCTTTAAATCAGAATAGTTTACGGGTCGACCGGACCATACCTCTTGTGGAATCTTCAGATCAATAGCAGTTGATAGAGATCTGTTTACCAGATATACAGTTGTATTGACTGCCTCAACCCAAAATGATTTGGGAAGTGTTGCGTTGATTCGCATGCATCTTGCACGCTCTAGAAGTGTTCTGCTCATTCGCTCGCAACTCCATTTTGTGTGGTGTTCTGCACAAGATGGTGCCTCACTATACCAGCATTTCTACAAAACTCCTCAAATTCTTTGCTGCAAAATTCTCCGCCATTGTCAGTTCTTAGTCTCTTGACTGACCGCCCGGTTTGCTTCTCGACCATGGCCTTCCATTGCTTGAATTTGTCGAACACCTCTTCTTTTTTCTTCAGGAAATAAATCCAGACTTTTCTGGAATAATCATCTATCAGAGTAAGAAAATAGCGAGCTCCACCTAAGGAGTTAACAAGGGCTGGACCCCAAACATCCGAGTGGACATACTCCAATATCCCCTTGCTATTGTGTTTGCCAGAATTGAACTTCACTCGTTTCTGCTTTCCAAATACACAGTTTTCACATAAACCAAGTTTGCAATTCTTCAAGCCTTTCAATAGGCCTTTGCCAGCAAGTATGGTCATTTCTTTCTCACTCATATGACTAAGCCGCATGTGCCACATTCATGTAGCATCATTATTTCTTTAGCAGCAGTTCCATCGACTGTGCTTCCTAGCAATAAATAGATTCCACTCTGCAGCTTTCCTTTCAATACCACCATTGAACCTTTGAATACCTTCAAGAAACCACCTTCTCCAATGAACTTGTACCCCCGATTGTCTAGGGCACTCAACGAGATCAGGTTTCTACCCAGTTCTGGTACATGCCATGCTTGAAACGTCCTTTTAGTACCATCATCTAAATTGACTTGCACATCTCCTTCACCAGCAATTGGAATAATTCTATTATCTCCTAATCTAACTTTTCCCTCCCGCTTTTTATAGGATGAGAAAAAATTTCGATTAGGCGTCATGTGAAATGATGCACCAGAATCCAGGATCCACTCATTTCCGGTGTCACCTGTGAATACTGTCAAGGCCGAACCAGCATCGACATCACTATCTTCAGAACTTTCAATTGTTATGTTAGCAGAATCTCCTGATTTCTCTTTTCTTTCTGGGCAATTTCTTCTGATATGTTCCGTCTGGTGACAATGAAAGCACTTCACATATTTATGCTTTCTGGACTTTGATCTTCTCTTGCTTTTGCTTCTCGATCCTCTTTCTTGACTATGCCCTCTCGTCACGAACAATCCATCTGCAGGACCTTCAACATTGGATCCGGCTACTAACTTCTGATGTTCCTTTATTATCATTGATTCTTTAACATTTTTCACTGAGATATCAGATCTACCATAAAGTATGGTATCACAGAAATTATCATAAGACGGAGGTAGTGAAGTCAACAAGATCATAGCTTGATCAACATCTTCAACTTTAATTCCAGCTGATCCAACATCAGAGATCATCCGGTTGAAGTCATCTATATGTTCTTGCATTGATTTTTCTCCTGAATATTTCAATGTGTACAGTCTCTTTCTCTGATAAAGCTTGTTGGACAAGGTCTTTACAGAATATTTTTCTTCCAAAGCCTTCCATAGTGAATCAGCCATTTTTTCATCCATGACTTCTCGCAGAACATTGTCCGCAAGACTCAACTGTATTGTACTCAGTGCTTTCACCATCATCTCCTTCTTCTTGTCATCAGGTAATGACCCTGGGTCCTCCAACGCCTCTGTAAGACCTTGCTGACCTAGCAATGCCTGCACTTTTAGTTTCCATAGCCTGAAGTCGTTGGATCCGTCAAATTTCTCCACTTCAAATTTTGGCACCGACATCTTGGATCTTAGTCAGAACCTTATACTGTTAACCATATATTGGAATAGTATAAATCAACTGTAAACCGTGCCCCAAGAGGATTCCCAGGAAAGAGAGGTGGGTCACAATGGACACGCTTAAATACCAAGTCTTTCCTTAGCCAGAACCTCTTCAAACTGCACTCTCACAAAGATCACACTGCCTTTCCAAAGAATAAAGAACCAAAAGGTGATCCTCAAGTATTAGGGAGAAACTCTTTTATGATGTGGAAGATCAGACTAAGCTGCAACCACAGAGCATACTAAGAATAAATCCCACTGATCCAAAAGAGCTCTGATACCACTTGATATGATATCATCAGAGTCGGATACACCCCAAGTGTAATAAACACTTTATGGATGTGAGCGGAAGCGCGCCCAAATTGAAGAGACGGAAAAATGGAGTACGGTGAATAGTAATTCACAGTGGGGCCCACGTCACTATTCAATTGTATTGTACTCGTTACTATTCACACCAACAAAATAGATCAAGAGAACTGCACACCAATATTTTAACGTGGAAAACCCTCCTGTAATTTTGAGGGAAAAACCACGGGGCAAACTCCGAAAAATACTCCACTATATTTTAAAGAGTAATTACAATATAGTGTATCCCCAATGAGACTCTTTTCTACTACAATTAGTAGTATTACAGAGATCTAGAGAATATATACAAAACCCCCCAGTGTATACTCACACTACACTCTTGGAATTTTCTTACACACACTCTCTATTTTTCTCTCACTACAAGAAGCCTACACTGCTTCTTCCTTTACAACTGAGGAAATGCTTCTCAGTTCGGAATGCAAAAACCATCTGCTTCAAGGCTCTATTTATAGATGATTTTGGAGAGTTACTGTGCATGTTACTGTGCATATTTCGGTGGTACAGCTGTGTATCACATTACTGTGCATGTGCACAGTAATCTCTTTTGTTTTTTCAGCATTCGGTGGCTGCAAAATGTACAGCCACCATGCATCTTTTTCTACACTCCCGTCTCAAGTCTTTGGGTATCTGGGGATGCAATAAGATAGAGAAGTTGCTGACACCTGGGTTACTGCCACAACTTCAAAATCTCGGGACACTAGATGTGATATACTGTAAGTCAGTAAAGGAGATATTTGCACTGAATAACAGTGGTGATGATGATGGTGATGTTTACATTGCACTCCCCAAGTTAACCAAATTGACGTTGAAATATTTACCACAATTGAAAATCGTGTGCAAAGCAGCCATATTCTTTGGATCTGTGCCAACAATTGTCATCAGCGACTGTCCCAAGCTAGAAAGGTTCCCTATAACTATTACACAAGCCGTTGATTTTGATTCTTCTAATTGACATGTCAGTTAATGCAATGTTTGTATCAACGAGAAATTTGTACTTTACAAGCATAGAATCCACTTGAAAAATTGATTGATTAAGCAAGACTGGTGTGTCAAAGTACTTGAAAGATACCTCTGTAAGATACCTAAGTCTAATATGTGTGGCCACTCTGCATTTGCACATCATGGAATGGCATGTGATTGTAGTTCATTATTTTCAACTTTTTATTTATTTTTTTAAATCAACAAGTTTTCAGAAGCTTTATAAGTGTCATTGACTCATTGTTTAATGCATAATAGTATTCTTTCCCCACCAAACGATCTACCCAACGCCTCTATAATGCTTTTGTTAGGCTTGCGTAGCTTTCTACGATGAGTAATGTTGGCTCAAGAATTTTAATTAATGTTGATGACAAATTACAAGGAATAGCACATATATATAGTCCGGAAAAGAGTGATTTAAGCAAATAAATACATGGAAAGAATAAGTGACACAAAGGAATGAATATGTAACTAATAATGAAATTATTTGTGCCAGATGCTATCAGTAATTCTTTTTTTAAATAAGTGTGTGTGTATGTATGTATGTATAAATCATGTGTCATTGAAGATGAAAGATGATTTGCTCCCCACATCTTTGGATCTTCATATGGTCCTCAAATAATTGTATTGAAATTACTAATTTAACTCCTTTTAGTTTTTTATTTTCCCTTTAAACCTCTCTCCTCTTTTCTCCTTCATTCACTCTCTCCCAACCACCATCGCCACTGTCAGACTGTACTGTTGCCATTGCCACCCCAGTCAACACCATTGCGGATCTTTAGTATCGACATTTATCAATGTCAAGCACCATCATCTCCTTCAATCTCCCATCTCCACATGTTGAAAATCTCTTAAAACATGTTCATCATCTTTTGGTAGAACCCAGACAAAACCCATAAACCATAATCATTCAATCCATGTCAACAAGAAACAACATAAACAAAAACAAAATTTCCAACCCATCTTCAAGAAACCTAAAAGGAAACAAGCTCAGAGAGTGAGAAAGTCTTGAATTTTATTGTGGCTGTAAAATTCGAAATCCAAATGCAAGAAAGAGAAGCCAAAGAAAAAACCAAATATGTTGTTAGGCATATTTTTACTTGTTCCCTAATCACATGCATGTTCAATTGATCTCATCAAAAGCACCCCTTTCATTTATGAGAAATGATATGTTGATGCACATACGAGACGCACTGCTCGATACATACAGTGGAAGGCTAGTGTGCATTGTCATTTTGAGACCATATGGTAGACTACTTAGATTAAAAATATTTCTAAAAACTAACGAAAGGAAAAAGATAACTTGCAGAAGAGGGCTATTATTTGAACGCACCAACCGGACGCACTACTCGACGCATACATCTGATATACTGCAATGCGACAAAATAGAAGTATAATACATCTCTATGGTTGCACAGTCAAAAAAAAAAAAAGGAACTTCACGCTCTCTCCCTTGGTCAAAGCATCACTCCCTCAACCTTCCCATTGAAACCCATCGCTTTCTCCCTCCTTCCTCAACAATGCTCATCTACCATTTTCTCCACTCTCCATCGCCAACTAGCACCTTTACACGACAACGACTAGCAACAACCACCATGAGCAGTTCCATGACATCCACCGCATTTTCGTGGCGATCCCCATGACCTATGCTACAATCTCGTGAACACTATCACAGTGCGATGATTGAATCTATGAGCAGTTCCATGATTGAATCCACGACATCCACTTGCCCAAAGAGATTGTTGATGCCACCGAAGAGATGATTGAATCTAAGTCAAAAAGCTGAGAGGCTCCGTGACTATATTATACAGCAGAAGATAGATATGGGTAAATTGCCCTCTTTGGCATTGTTGTTATTTTGTTTTTACTTTTTTCTTGTTTCCCCCTTTTATAGAATGTCAATTCTTGTTTGATTTTCCTTATTTTTCTTTTAACTTGTTTGTTTGTTTGTAAGTATGCTTAACATAACCAGTGGCCTTGATAGAGTTAACTCCTATTTTAGTCACACTGCATTATATGCAATTGGTGGCAGCAAATCATCTATTATTTAAGCTGCTTAACTGTCTCAATTATTTTTGCTATTCTTAGTTGAGGTTTCAGGAAACTACTACTGGAGTGGGCTGATAGTCTTATTAAGTACATTTTGTTCAGAGGATGGATTAAGTTGAAATGAAATGTTAGTTCTTTGTAGGAGTGAGATTTTAATACTCTTCTATGCATTTCACATTTTCACTATTCAATAGCCGTGTATACTAACTGTATGCAATCTGCATTTATACCTCAAAATTAGAACTAAAAGACACATGTTTGAGTAGACTTTAACTTGCCATTGTCTGACAATTGTTGACAAAAAAAAAGGGATTTTGGTCTCTCATTTAAGAATATATCATAGCCTATTTCTCAAGTCTAAATAGCTTGAAATTCCACAAGTTGGTGGAAGAGCTTGTTTGCCATTTAAGTAGTATAAATGTGCTGGAAACGGGCAGAGGAAGGTAAATCTGTAGAAATTTTAAGATAAGAAAAGCATTCCCTATCCATATCTATATTCTACGATCCCACTTGAACCCGATTTATTGAAAGTTTGATTTGCTGGAGATACTTAATGTCAATTAAGAAGTTCTAGCTGCAAAACATGTAGTATACTTTCTTAAGCTTAGAAGCATTTGTTATTTTTGATTTTTTTTCAATTTATTTAATCTTATTCGATACCTTTGAAAATGGTGAACCTAATTTATGTCACTTATTCATTTTTTATGTCTTCCATTTGTTTTGGTCTAAAGCTTGATTGAGTCATTGTTGTGCGTGCATGAGATTTTTAGTTTGAAGCATCGAAATAAATGAATGAATTGCCTGTGATTTCAAGTACTTTTTCTCCTTAGTCATTAAAGAGAAAAAATATTAGAGAGTATATATCTTAATGCAAGTATTTCAATTGTGCAGTTCTGTAACTGAAGATCTTCAATTAGATGGCTCAATTGAGAAACCATGAAGACTATGCACGGTTCAACAAAGGGGAACTTTCAATGTTGTAGTTTGAATGCTGTTGTTGTTTAGATCCAATGAATTATTTTTCCATTACAAACTATATTATGATTAATATTATCATATTCAAAATTTTCACAGTATTAACTTTGTATGATATATCCTTTGATTCAGTGGAAACCATTTAATCCAATATGTATGAAGTGAGGTGCTAAGAGCAATTTATTTGTTGTTAAAGAATGATTAGTTTATATGCATATGCTTGTGTTTTATATATGTGCCCACTAAGTTGATGAAAAAGATTGAATAATACTTGCATTCCTTTAAAGTGATTCAAATTTTTGCCTGATACAAGTTGGTAAGTGTTTCAGATATGTTAATGATTCCTTATCAATTTGCTGGTGATTTCAAGAATCAAAAGACTTGACTATTTACCAACTTTCTTGGCAACATACCAACTTTTTAAACTAGACTCACCAACAGTTTTAATCCATTTACTAACCACTAGCAGAAAGAAAATTTGAACTCACAAAGCAGTTCTGGATGTTCACAAGAGCATCTAACATGTGCAAAATGAAAAAAATTGACCAAAATTTTTCTGATACATGTTGGTAAATGGTGGAGAAATGTTGGTGAGTCATGTTAAAATTGTTGGTGAGTAATCTAAATGTTGGTATATTTTCAGTTTTAGAAATATTGAAAAAGGAATTGCATTTTCTTGGGAAACTGAGCCTCAGGGCTATAGTAAAGGACTTAGGGGCCCTTAGGATTGATGAATTCATTCTCACAACATCATCCAAGATGTGCAAAATGAAAAAAACTGATTAAAATTTCTCTGATACATGTTGGTAAGTCAATAAGAAATGTTGGTGAGTAATGTTAAAATTGTTGGTGAGTAACAAAAAATGTTGGTATATTTTCAGTTTTGGAAATACTGAAATCTAAAAGCTTTTATTAGGAAATTGAGCTTCAGGGCTATGGTAGAGGATTTAGGGGCCTTATGATTGATGAATTTGTGGTCACTGCAAAATAAAAAAAAATGGTCAAAATTTCTCTAATATATGTTGGTAAGTCAACAAGAAATGTTGGTGGGTCATGTTAAAATTGTTGGTAAGTAATAAAAAATGTTGGTATATTTTCAATTTTGGAAATACTGAAATCTAAAAGTTTTTTATTGGGAAATTGAGCTTTAGTGTTATGGTAAAGGACTTAGGGGCCCTTGGGATTGATGAATTAGCAATCATAACAACATCCAACATATGAAAAACAAAAAAAAATTGATTATGATCTATGTTGGTAAATGAATAAGAGATGTTGGTGAGTCATGTTAAAATTGTTGGTGAGAAATTGAAAATGTTGGTGAGTAATCCAAATGTTGATAAATTTTCAATTTTTGTAATACTGGAAAGGGGTTGATAAAAAAATAAGATAAAAAATTTTCGGATCCCTGTTGGTAAGTTGTAGAGAAATGTTGGTGAGTTATGTTGAAATTGTTGGTGAGCCTACCAAAATGCTGGTATATTTTCAGTCCTGGTACTATTGAAAAAAGGGTTGAATTTTCTTAGGAAATTGAGATTCAAGACAATGCTAGAAGGCTTAGAGTTGCATTATATTAATGAATTTGTGGTCATAACAACATTCAAGATGTGGAAAACGAAAAAAATTGATTAAAATTTTTCTGGTCCGTATTGGTAAGTGGTGGAGAAATGTTGGTGAGTTATGTTAAAATTGTTGGTGAGCCTACCAATATGCTGGTATATTTTCAGTCCTGGTACTACTAAGAAGGGGTGGAATTTTTTGAAAAATTGAGATTCAAGACAATGCTAGAAGGCTTAGACTCGCATTATATTGATAAATTTGTGATCACAACAACACCCAAGATGTGGAAAGCAAACAAAAAAAAACTGATCCAAATTTTTTTGGTTCGTGTTGGTAAATGGTGGAGAGATGTTGGTAAGTTGTGTTGAAATTTTTAGTGAACATACCAAAATGCTGGTATATTTTCAGTTTTGGTAATATAAAAAAAGAGTTTAATCTTCTTGGGAAATTGAGATTAAGGACTATCTAGCTTAATTTTCAATTTCATCAATCTTTGTTGTTAAAGTCTATAGCTAAAACAAAAGAAAATATTTCATTCTTCAATTCCTCACATAAAAGCTTTAATAGCTAATTTATAACATTTCTTTTTACAAACAGATTACAACCAAACCTCATACAAAGCTCCTGCATTAACAAGACGATAGCATTCTAAGTACAAAAAAGATGAAAAATTGAACACAAGCATAATACACTATTAACCCAGACTACTCATTTAGGCAAGGCTTATAATACATAATTCTCTAAATCTCTATGAACTATATAATAAAATTACATCGAGGACCACTCCTGATAACAAACTCATGTAATTTGTCTAGCTCTTTCTCTAGGTCATTTATAGTCCTCAAATACAACTTCTCAAAAAGTCTTGAGTACAACGGGATTGGGGTCTTTCTTTTTATGTGGTCAGTTGCAAATTCTTGTAGGTGCTTTGGCTCTTTTGATTTGAGCATGTACTAGTTGAATCTGAAAAAGATTTAAAACAACCATAGATGATATGCCACATAATAATGATATGAGGGAGACAAAATCTATGAACAAAGATGACCATATATTTATTAGCACAGTTTTGAGGTCTCTTATGTATACATTGGATTAGAAAAGTAGAAAGGTCCTATATATATATTTTGACAATCCAGAGAAAAAGGCTTAACCCCTAAAGGAAGAAAAACAAGAACCAAGTAATCAGATACACAACTAAAATACCTCCATTTATTCAAAAAAAAAGCACTAATACATAAAACCAGATCAAGGCATCCAATAAAAATTAGCAGCAAATGACTCCTTATATAAGCAAAATAGATAACAAAGACAAGAACTCCAATTCCAAGATGTGAAAGCTAATAGTATAGGATAATTGAGCATAGGAAGACTAATTCCATAAAGCAAGAACTCTAAAAGTGATGACAGATCCATGCTATATGCCATTATTCTACACCCACTCATAGTTGACACATCATTCTTAATCATATGTTTGATTTCTTTATACATGCATGACTATCCACACAAATCTTCATTATCTAGTCACTACTTCTAATGTTGTCTAGACATGACATATTAATTTACATTGGTGATCATTTTTTGAAGCACTCATTTGCAATTGTCATTAGTTTTGAAGTTTGTCAAAGACTTCGTGCTATTACTAAATGTGTTTTGAAACTATTTTTTGAAGACATTCTGCAAATGCTGCTCATTGCATGTTACGAAGGGAAAGCAAGTAAGTAATAAAGGTGTACTTAACAAGTAAATGGTGAAAGCCAATCAAATAACAAATAACCCACCTAAAGAGTAGAAAATAGCTTCCCCTCAAGGGAATCATTGCAAGAAAAAAGGACAAATACTAGTGCAAGCACCGGGTGGTTCTATAACGATGGAAATATCAGTTCTTGAGATGATAAATTTGAAACATAATTTGTCATGCCACAAGTATATTCCACCAACTCTAAAAGACAGAATAAAAAATTCAAAGAACTTCATCACCAAAAATTATGAACTCAATTGTTATCCCATTACAAGATATTCTCAAGCAACATATAAGTTAGACCAACCTAAGTCATGAAATACATCTCCTTGTGCATCCTTTCATTTCTTTCCCTGTTTCAGTGGTCACATTTGAGGCATGTTTATCATGAAACAATTAGATAAAACATATTAGTCATATGACATAAACCTATAATGATAAGCTTGTCATGATGATATGGGTGTCTCTATGTTTGTGAATAAATGTGAGAAAGACAAGGAGTTTTCTAAAATGCTTGTCATGTCTCTCTATACAAGCTAAGCTTCTAGAGTTTCAACAAAACAGTTGGAGTTTCAAAGAAACAAATGAAGCCAGAATGATAAAACAAAAAAATTCCACATAATATCTTATTTTATATATAAAAATTTCTCTGAAAAATAGAGCCTTCAGGCTTCAACAATAAAGTCTCATTTTTTCAACTACTAAGGTAATAATAATAGATAGTCATAGAGGCCATTTTTTTCCCAATACCCCAATAGAAGCTTCAGCTTACCTAGGGATTTTGCTAACTGGAAGAAAGCTTAATGGCTATTGACAAATAAGGAACAAAATATTCATCTTCATTATAAAACAAAGAAAAAATGAAAAAAAAAACTTTTTCTTCACAAAAAAAAAAAGGAAAAGTGTTCACCTTCCCTTATAGTATTTTCCTCTATGGCAAGCACGAAGTATCTAGCGGCACTTTCAATGTGTTGGACGGGAGGGTCATGTTACTATTGCCATTGAAGAATTGGCCATGAATTCCCACCAGATGGAGATAGATTTAGGAGTAGGAATGAAGTGATAGGGGAGTGTTGTTTGCGATATTCAGGTGGAGTAAGAAAGGAGTTGAGTATCAGTGTGAGGGAAGGGGAGATTGGGATGAGAAGAGAATTCTGTAAGAGAGAGAGAGTGTAGAAGTTTGGGGGTAAGGGGAGAAGTTCACGGGTTTTAGTTTTTGCATTTTTATGAGTTTTTTTTATTAATCTTTTTAAAAGCATCAACCCACAATATGTCTTCATAATCTATGCGCATATTAAGAAGCTCCCCCTCCGTACGTATGCGTCGAACAGATGCGTCGAATTAGTGAGTCAACATATCATTTCTACTTGCAGAATCCTCTCCTTCCTTTGTCATTTCCTTATCTAAGAAGCCTTTTCCACTCATTGCAAACTTTCTCCTCTAATCTTGAAACCCACTCACCTCTTCACGCACAAAATCTATCTCCTTCAACTGACATCAGCCACCCTTGAAAATGTAATCCCTTTCCATTTCTCTCTGTGTTTGTCTCTTTCGCTCACAAATCAAGGGTTTTATTAGAATGGGTGTGAAAGGGACTAATTCTTGGAGGAAGTCAAAGAAATCTTTTGTGCTTGTTGTTTTGGTGAGGTTTCTGCTTTTAATTTTATTAGCTTGCTATTAATTTCTAGGTATCCTTACCAGTAGTGAGCTTGTGCAAATTATCATGCTTTTACTGTGTGTGCATTTTTTTTCTCTTGCATACTTCATCTATATTATTTGTTGAGGCTAGATTATCCTTGCTCTTTTTTCTCTTATTGATGGCTTGATTGAGTTTACTTTGACAGCATAATACATGGACTAGATTATCCTTGCTCTTTTTTCTCTTATTGATGCGTACTTCTATGTGTTTGATCCTTCTTTGATTGATCTCAAGATACATGTTTATATTGATGTTTATCCCTTTGTTGGTTTTTTATGTCATGGTCCAGGCTTGACGTTTACATCATAATTATTTTTGGTAAAGGAAATTACAAGCCACTGCAAAAGCTTTTATAATAAAAGGCAAAGTATCCACCAATCCGATAGGTAAGTTTGTTGGTTATAATTTTATATTGTATTGTAACTTGCCACACCTCCATCTTTTTGTTCATGCATCAATCTTAAGCATTGATTATGCTTTTTGAATATATATTTATTGAGCTGTGCTTTTAATTTTCATGAATGTAGGACATTTGATTCGGGTACAATATTTTTTCTTTTCTATTTATATGTCAATATTTTCTTCATTCCATTAATGCATTAGTCTATTTAACCTTAGTCTTAACTCATAAGTCATGGTCAAGAAATTAATGCCTTTATTATCTTGTGTTTTAGAGGAACCAAATGTGCATATCAGTGGAACTAGCAATTGCTTTTCTTGATGACCAAGAGGAAGAATGGAGACAAGGGTGCCTGGTGGTGGTAGCCCTAGTGAGGATATCTCAATAAAGCATTGTGTGTGCTCACTATCACAATTCAAAAAGGAGACTATTGTAATTATCCAAAAAGGAACTATTGTAATTATAGAAAAAGGAGACTATAAGGAAACAAAGTTACAATTTGAAAGATTTAACAACTTAAAAAAAGAAATAGATAGTATTATGCAAAAGTTAGTTGAAACAATACATAACAACGGGTTTTAATAAACCCTATTCGAATGAATCATGTATTATATATGTGCAAACATCGAGTTGATGGAAAGATTGAATAATAATTGGATACCTTTATAAATTTTTCTTTGTACGTAAGAGTAAATGCATATTCCTTTTCATTTTAGTAAACTTCACTCTTTTCCTTATTGAGGCATGATTTGTCAATTCATATAGTCTATTAATCCTCTACCATAGTCCTCTAACTCAATTTCTGACAAAATTTGTATCTCCTTGAAACATTATTTTCAAGAATCAGAGGACTTGACCATTTACCGACTTTCTATGAAACATATCAACATTTTGAAATATGATCACTAATATTTTTGAGCCACTTACCAACCACTAGCAGCAAAAATTTGAAGTTACAAAGCAATTTTGGTACTAATTGCCTCTTGTGTTTAGACTTATTCCATATAAAGTTAAGTAATCCTATTAACTTGTTATATTACTCAAATTTGAATAAATATTTTATTATTTTCAAGAATCAGAAGACCTAGTCATTTACCACAATTTTCTTTAAAACTTATCAATTTTTTGAACTAGAATCACTAACATTTTTGAATCACATACTAACTAAAAATAGAAAAAATTTAAAGTCACAAGGCAATTTTGGCACTAATTGTCTCTTATATTCAAACTCACTCCATGAATTATGGGGCTAAGAAGTCCTTTCAAATTTGTTATATAATCTAAATTTGATTAAAAATCCTATTACTAAATTGAAGTCAAAAGATTTGGCTATTTACCAACTTTCTTGGCAACTCACCATTTTTTAAACCAAAATCAACAACAGTTTTGAGCCACTTACCAACCACTAGTTGGAAAAGGAGAAAAAATAAATAAAATAAAGGCACAAAGTGGTTTTGATAACAGGATGTGAAATGTGAAGCATTACCAACATTTGAAACAGTTAACCAATATTTTCAACTAATATTACCAACACGAGTAAGCTACTTACCACTTTGTTCATTCTTATCTATTTTGAGGTTTGATTTATCAATACATAAAGTCCATGAGTCTTATGGACTAGTTCTCTAACTCAACTTCTCATAAAATTTCTATCTCCTTTAATAATATAAATAAAAATTGATAAGATACCAACTTTTTTGAAAGATCACCAATAAATTAATAAGAAATCACCAACATATTGAAATCACTTACTGACGCATATCAGAAATTTTTTGACTAACTTTTGTCTGAGTGCAAATTAGATGTCATGTTCAGGTTCGATTTATTAATCCATAGAGTTCATGAGTCCTCTAGATTAATTCTTTAACTCAATTTATCACAAAATTCACATAATTAATATAAACAAAACTGATAAGATACCAACAAATTAATAAGAAATCACCAACATATTGAAATCACATACCAACACATATCAGAAAAAAAAATTTTACTAACTCGAGTCTTTGAGCACAAATTAGATGTCATGTTGAGGCTCGATTCATCAATCCATAAAGTTCATGAGTTCTCTAAACTAATTCTTTAACTCAATTTATCATAAAATTCACATGATCAAAATAAACAAAACTGATAAGATACCAGCTTTTATCAGAGGTCACCAATAAATTAATAAGAAATTACCAACATATTGAAATTACTTACCAACACATATCAGGATTTTTTTTGGACTAACTTTAGCCTTTGAGCACAAATTAGATGTCGCGTTGAGTCTCGATTCATCAATCCATACAGTTCATAAGTTCTCTATTTAGACTAGTTCTTTAACTCAAATTATCATAAAATTCACATGTTTAATATAAACAAAACTTTTAAGATACCAACTATTTTTTAAAGATCACCAACAGATTGATGGAGAATCACCAACATATTGGAAGCACTTATCAACGTGTATCAGAAACAATTTCGAATTAGTTTGGCCTTGAAGCACAAATTGGATGTCAATTTGATGTTCAATTCATCAATTCTTACCAAAGTGTATACAAAATTATAGCAATTGACTAACGAGGTTGGTAATTTTCCAAGTCTTGCTATCCTATAAAGGAATATAATTCTTGTGCAAATTTTGATTAAAGAACAAGTTAATAGTACTTCTTATCATTAAAAAATTATGAATGGTGCTTAAATACATGGTTTTAGTGCTTCAATGACAAAATATGACTTCAAAATTTTCTTGCCAGTCAAACTTAGACTTTTGTTTAATGAAAATAGATATTAAATCACTTCAACATTATTTTAATTTTATCAAGTCCCTTGAGATCTTCACACAAGTCCCTCAATGAGGTCATCCTCCTTTTGAAGCCGATCTTGTTTCAGCTTATCAACTTTGAGTTTTACTTTTTGAATTTGGTTGGCTTGTTCATTATGAGATGTCTTCAAGTTGTCAAGTGAATCTGTCTTGTCTCTTAGATCCACCTTCAATTTATTGACTTTAGCTTTAGATCTATCTAGCTATTCTTAAACCTTATCCATTTCTATGTATATGCATAAACGACATTAGTGAAAAAGATTACATTACCATAAATCAAAATAATTTTTCACAAGAATGCCTATAAATTGGAGTTCAAACACAAACTTAGAATTTCAATTGACTAATTATGTATCACTTTTTCATATATCTTTGTACTGTTAAATTGTAAGGTGGTCATGAAACATCACAGGACTGAACAAGGAACATGTTACAGCAATATGACAAATTTGACAGAGGTCTAAAAAAAAAATTCTCATTTCATGTTATAGAAAGATGCCCCATGAGATGGGACTTTAAGGAAAATCATAGCAAAAAACTCCTAGAAATTTCAGGCATTATAGAATAACTAACAACTGCTTCAGCAATTTTTAATAAGCACAACGGTAGACATTCTTGACTTGTCAATTGCTTCAAGAAGAGGTGTAGAAATCCCATTGCCTCATGGGATCCCATTATTGATGTGTGTATTAAATTTCAGTAGTGTCAAAATTATAAATCCCAGACAAAGCACCTGGCTTTTCCTTGGGTGGTCCAAAAGCCTTTGCTACAGTTTTGCTGAACATTTATCTAAACATAATGGCTTTAATTGACATATTCAAATTGATTGAAATAAAAAATTGATGGCCTTGCATCTTTTGAAGGAAAATATATATTCTATGACTCAAGTTCAATCTTGCATTAGCTGCTTCAACGTTCATTCAAAGGAACTGCAAAAAATAAGTTATTTTTCACAGCATTAGATTCAGTGGTTCAAAAGAAAGATAACATCATTGGGTGGCAGTGTTCAATAGACCAAGACCCCACAAATTATCTCTGTATTCTTACCTTGGCCAGAAGGTAGAAACTGCCATCCACAAGCTCATCCTTCTCCACATCATAGGTGTGGCGACATAGTATAGACACCTGCAATTGGAGTTGTGGGTTCGGTATTTCTGACAAATGCTCAAACTACTGCATTGGAATTTGGTGTTGGAAAGAGGAAACATTGTGGGGTCTTGCTCGATACCCACCAATTATTTTGCTGCTCTCTGCAAGCATGGACTTGATGCATGGTAAGCGTGGCTTTTGGCATCATACCATATTGACCCATTTTGAAGGAATTGCACAAAGAATGAAAGAAGGAGGTGCAAGATTGAAGCTTTTGAGTTCAATTCTACAGATTTTACATGGGTTAGAAGTGGAGGGGGGGAGGTGAGAGGGGGTGACATTGATGTGACTGATTCAAGATTCCAGGGGAGGGAAGAGGGGAATGAAGGCGGGGTATGAAAGCACACTTTTTTTCCATGATCTTTCAAAATGACTATAAGCAACAATATGGAGGGTAGTGGACAGTGCAAGCATGTGGCGGTGAGGGGGGTGAATATGGGAAGGGATTAGGGATCAAGAGTTGGAAGGAAACTTGAAATCAAAATAAAGGATCATATTGTTATTTGAAAATTATGAATTAAAATTCAAAACTTATTATTTATTTTATAAATTTATATAATTACTATTAGTTTAAATTTGAACAGTTGAAATTGGTATCTAATGGAGATAATAAGAGTACTATCAGATGGTCCAAGACATAGGTTGGACTATGTTATCCGTTACGGCCATTGAAAGATCCTAAATGGGAAAAGGCAATGATGTGCTAGAGCAAGTTAAGCCATACATCAAGGAAATATCAACTGAAACCAAAAGATCCCAATACACCATGTTGCAAGCTCTGGAGCGCAAATCGGTTCCAAAATTAATTTCGCAAATCAACCGTTGGAGCAAACACATATGGAAAGAATTGTCTATCCCTTTGGGCGGACTGCATACAGCCCACAATATATAGAAGATACAATTGAACACCTTGTCAACTTCTTGAAAGTCAGAAATCTAGGTGTATCATTTTTGGCAGAATTTGTTATTTGTGTGAGGTTTTTGAGCTGTTGTTTGAGCAATTTTGTTCTGTGTGATAAAGGCTCGAATTGAGTAACTCATAGGTAGTGGAGTTACTGGAGATTTGAGTTGAGTAAGTCTGAAAAAGGTTCTCTAAAGGTTGCGTTCGGCAATTAGTGGAACGCTCACCATTTGGTGAGTAATGGATGTATACTTTAGAATGGAAAGTCGAACAAGTATAAATTCTGCTCTACTAAGTCTCTCTATCCGTCTTTATATTCTACTTATTTATCTCATTGAATTTAAAAAAAAAAAAAAGAATTAAAATTATCTCATAATTCTTTAGTAGATTTTTGTTATTTTAGTTTATTGTTCTTGAGATTTTTTAATCTATACATCCAGTTTGTAGCTTAAAAAAAGAGAAAAAAGGACTTTATTCAAACCCTCTTTTCTCAGGTCTCCTGGTATATATTATCAAGTAATATATCTAAAGTATCCTTCTACTTATTCTCCTAATTATTAAACAAAGTAAATATCAAGTATTTATTTTATATTTTCATAATATTAATAACTTTTTATATTTTTTATTTAGTTATTAGAAGGATTATTAGAATGACGTATCAATACTTTTCTACCACAATCACAAATAACTGGGTATTACGGGTGACTCTTGGTTAGTCTGCTGGGTGGAGTGAGAAATTCAGTAGAAGACATTAAAGGTTCGAACAAAGATTATTATAGCATAAAATTATTTTAAAAAAAGTACTTGTCCTATACAGGAACATATTATATGAGACAACTAACAAATATAAATTGCACAATTATATCTATGTTCAATGTAAGTTATATTACATTTAGGCGCAAGGTTAAGTATATGCGTGATCAAAATTTCACATTTTTATTTATGCTATGTGTTTTCTTTTCCTTTAGTAATATAATTTTTTTAAAACAAAATGACTAGCTTGACGGCTCCTGGCAATCCCCAGTCGTTCCCTTCCCTAGCGGTGTCATTTGAAATTTTATTTTATTTAGTAAAACAAAACTTTGGTCCCTAAAAGATTTTTGTTTTAATATTTTAGTCCTCAAAAGATTAATTATATTGCATATACTTGAGCCCTCAAAATTTTGAAATTATAATCTTTGGGGAGTCAATTGTATGCAATTAATATTTCTTTTAGATTGAAGTGTTAGAACATTAAATTTTTGGAGGATTAAAGTATATGAATTGAACTTTTGGGACCAAATTGTTATAACTTCAAATATTTGAGGGATTTAAGTGTATGTAATTGATCTTTTGAGAACTAAAGTTGTAAAATGATATCCTGCTAGGAGTAGTTCACAACAGAAACTCAAGATAGGAGATGTCGTGAGAATGAGAAGATGAATATCATTGATGAAAGAACGATTACACACTTACACATTTAGTGGTGCAAGTTAGGTTTATATACATAAGAGTGAGTTAACTAATGAGACTTCACATAAAATAGCTAACTGTCAATGCTAACAAACTAACAAACTGTTGGTTATTCTGTTTTAACAGTTTGATCTCTCTCCTTCCTTGTGTCATTATCCTTTGCTTGTGATGAGTCAGGTAAGAAAAGTGTTAAAATAAAAATATTTCAGGGACCAAAATATTGTTTTACCCTATTTTATTTATGAGAAAATTACAACTCCCCTCCTGTAGATTTTCAGACAATACAACAACCTGCAAAACTTCTTAAAAATAACACTTCGCTTGAGTTTAACCATGATAACTTCATTATTGAAATATCTTATGACATTTTATTTGATAACTTTCTTTTAGACTTTTGTTATTGCTATTATTTATTGTTCACTTCAAGTAAATTTTGGTGGGGATTATAATGTAATTCTCTATCGGAAAACAAAGCTTCAAATTGTTGTGGGTTATTATTTTCGTAATTGTTTAGTTAAATATTTTCACATGTTTTACCCATATAAATATAAATTATTTTAGTTATAATCCTTCTTACACTTTTGTAACTTTTACTTAGCTTTTAGAATAACCTTTAAATATTCTAAGTTAAAATGAGTGATTATACATACTTATTCAGTATGTATTAAATATGCATGCAATAATTGTGGCTTCTAATTCCTAGTGACTATTTTTAGAAGTTCTGGATTTATGATTGCTAGGTTTTGTGTACCTTCTTACTTTATGACAAACTGCTAAAACATACTTTTTTTTTTCTTTCCAATTATACAATATTGTTGTTTTAAAGTGTAACTACATAAATATTCATGGTAATTGAAGTGCTCCGTAGCTTAGAAAACGAGTATGCTTTAGCTCCGGAGCAGGTGGCTCATTGAATGAGCTTAAAATAGAAAGCATAGTATCACCCGCGTGTCAAATTTGGATTATCTTAACCAACAAATTGAACACAAGCTAGTTATGAGAAGCACTCAATTTTCATTATCTATTTGTTTTGTTTGATTTTGTGTCTTACTGTACGTAAAATTTCTTGGATGAAGTTTCGGGTAATTTTGAGCCAAGAAGACATATATAGAACAGGTGGATAAAGTAAGGAGGAACAGGTGGTAAAATATAGCTGCCTCTGATGAATGCTGACTTAATGTATTTCTAGTTTACAAGAGAAACAACCAACATTGTTGAGTGAGAGTAGCAACAAACATTGTCTTGGATTGTATGTAATAAGGGTCATTGCTTCCCTCATCAGGACAACTTCAACCACACTTCAACATAATCATCATACATCATGCTTCTCTCCTACAAAATCCACCACCACCCCAGATAAATTTTCCTTCTTAGCAAAACGCTTCAAGAGTAATAACTCTTTAAAGTGCAATGCAATTTTTGATAACATCCCCAAAGACTCATTGTTGGACTACACTTTCTATCTGTACCAGTTTCCTGTATTCAGGTCAGGACTGATGAAGTTCCAGAGTGTAACTGAAGACTTATCAGACGTGCAAAAGTGGGGGTTTCTTGTTTTTGCTGCGCTGGCATGGATTTACCTAACTGCAAGGCCTGGTGTTCTTGTTGGAGCCATTGATGCATACCTTCTGGCTCCATTGCAGGGAACGTGCAGGTAAAGGTTGGAATTGAATTAGGGGCTGAAGAATTTGGTGATTTTGAGGAGTGGTTCAATTATAGGCTCTCTAGAGCAGCTCCTGAAACATGTGCTAAGTTCCTCAGAAGTTCTGTAGCAGACAAAAGCAATTCACATTTCACAAAGGTTGGAAAAAGGCCTGTTTGGAAGTTTGAGGTGCTTTCTAATATATATTTCTTTTTGATAAACTATAGGCATAGATTACCTATGCGTGCACTATTTAATTTCAAGAGTTCTGCAACTATTTCGTTGCGGTGGTTTTAAGTCTGGTTTATCCCTTCATTTATTTGAATGGATTGCATAAATTAAAGAATGCAAATATGCCGCAATTATATTTTCAGATGTACGTACCAACTATTCTATACACTAATTGCAGGGTTATCATATCACAGGGAGATCGCTCTCCTGCTGATTACATGACAGATCGCAACTTCCCTTCAAACTTAGAGCCAGTCATGTTTTGACGTGTCTTGCAAGGTGTAGTGGCTCAGATACAAGAGAGAAAACTCTCACAAACTCAAACTCTCAATTTATTCTTTAACTCAAGGATGATATTACATAAGGTATTTGGCCCTATTTATAGTGATTTTAGGAACCAAAGATGATAAGGAAATAGGTTGGAATGATAAGGATGCAATGAATTAACAACAAACATCTTGAAATAAAATTCAAACAACTTGCAAAAATAGTCAAAAAAATGGGCTCTTCACATGGTTCACATGGATGATGGTTGGTGGTGGTGCATGCATGGTCTTAAATGGGTTGGTGGTGGTGCATGCATGGTCTAGGTTCCTCTGTCATACTCCTCGGGTTGGAGAAAACTCGCCCTCGAGTTTAGCTCTATCTCATCATCCAAATATGGCGAAAGATCAGCAACATTAAAAGTTGCAGAGACACCATATGTTCCTGGTAGTTCGACTTTGTAAGCATTGTCGTTGATTTTCTGCACGACTTTGAATGGTCCATCAGCTCTAGGAGACAACTTAGCATTTGATTGATTTGGAAATCGTTCCTTTCGTAGATGTATCCATACCAGATCTCTAACTTTAAAAATTTGTCGCTTTCTATGCTTATCACACTGAACTTTATACCTTGAATTTTGTTTGTTGATCCGCTCTCGAACTTGCTCATGCAACTTTTTGATTTCTTTTGCTCGGCTATCTGCATCTGAACTATATTGTTGCTTGTCAGTCGAGGGTGTCAAATCTAGCGAACTATGTGGACGAGTGCCATAGACTACTTCAAATGGACATTTTCCAATGGCTTGATTAGTTGAATTGTTGTAAGCAAATTCAACTTGGGCCAGAATGATATCCCATTGTTTTAAATTTTTACCGACAAAACTTCGAAGTAGATTTCCCAAAAGTCGGTTGACTGCCTCTGTTTGCCCATCTGTTTGTGGATGACTGGCACTACTGAACTGGAGCTTGGTACCCATCTTCTTCCATAAGGTTCTCCAAAAGTGACTTAAGAATTTCACGTCTCGATCGGAAGTGGTGGTTTTAGGAATTCCATGAAGACACACAATTTCTTTGAAATACAAGTCAGCAACTTGAACAGCATCATTGGTCTTCTGACAGGGAATAAAGTGGGCCATCTTTGAAAATCTGTCCACAACTACCATTATGGAATCCTTCTATCACTGAGTTCGAGGTAGTCCAAGGACAAAGTCCATGCTAACATCTTCCCAAGGTGCTTCTGGAATGGGAAGTGGGATATATAACCCCGTATTTTGACTTTTGGCCTTTGCCAAGTGGCAGATTCTACATCGTTGAATATGTCTGTTGACATCTCTTTCAAGCCTCGGCCAATAGAAACCTTCTTTTACTAAAGCCACAATTTTATCTCTTCCAAAATGTCCTGCTAATCCTCCATCGTGGGCTTCCCAGATAATGGATTCCCGTAGTGAGCACTGAGGAATGCACAAGGCCTTCCTTTTGAACAAAAATCCTTCATGCCTGTAGTAGTCTTGGAAGGATTGTGATTACATAGGTTCCAAAACTTTTGGAAATCAGGATCATCCTGGTATAACTCCTTGATAGTCTCAAAGCCAACTACCTTTATTTGGAGAGTAGATAGTAGTGTGTGACGTCTACTGAGAGCATTTGCAACAACATTTTGAGCTCCTGCCTTATGTTTAAGTAAGAATGGATAAGGCTGTAGGAATTCACTCCAAGCAGCATGTCTGTGATTGATCTTCTGTTGAGAATTCAAATGTTTGAGGGCTTCATGATCAGAATAGAGAATAAATTCTTTGTACAGCAGATAATGACTCCAATGTTGCAGGGCACGGACAATGGCATAGAACTCCTTGTCATAAGTGGAGTACTTGAGTTTACCATTGTTGAGCTTTTCACTGAAGAAGGTTATAGGATGGCCTTCTTTGCTTAAGACAGCACCAATTCTAGTGTTGGAAGCGTCACAACTGACTTTGAACACTTGATCAAAGTTCGGAAGGGCTAACACAGGTGCTTCAGTCAAACATTTCTTCAACTCCTCAAAACTTTTCTGCGCTTGCTTTGTCCATTGGAACT